>ONZH01027817.1:0-48064 GCA_900303285.1 Rhinella marina
TCTATCGGAAAAAAACTTTTTTTTTTTACTATTACTACATAGTAAAGCGCAATTGACTGTGTAAGACATCCTGTAAAAATCATAAAGCATACGGGATACGATTATTTAACTTGGATGTCTATTGGTGATGTATGCACTGGATGCCTATACAGGGGCATGCGTGGCGGTTATTTCTGCCTATACGGGGACAGCCTTCTATAGGTGTAATAGGTCTTGTAATCCTCCCGACACACACAGAGGCTTGTCTGTAATGTGAACAGAGCCTACAGGCGCTCATACGTACGTAAGAGAGCGGCCCACTATCTCATGTACAGAGGTGTGCTGACTCTCTGATGACAGAAGTATCAGGCATGCTGGATTTCAACAAGCCTGATCCTTTCATGGCGGTCTGAGAGCGCCTTACTTTCACTGAGAACACATGCATGCTCAGCACAGCTCAGGATGCATGTATATGAGGGGAGGGGGTTGGGGGCTGCCAACTGAACGAGCGTTCCTTCTGACAGCTCTTAAAGTGTAAGACTGCACTGAGACTGCATGATAGCAGAGGCGTAACTACCATAGCGGCAGACCATGTGGACCAGGGCAAGAGGGGGCCCAGTCTTAGTTGGGATCATCTCCTCTTCTACTGGAGGTGAAAACTTGGTCAGGACTCTACCCTCCAAAGAAAACTTTTAGCAAATGAGGCAGTGGAAAAATGGCCAAGGGTCATTGAAAGGGGTTTAGCAGAAACCTTCTGTCCTGTGTGGGGGCAGGTGTGATCCTTGCTATGGGGCCCTTACTTCTTATGTACACCACTGCATGACAGTTATGGATTTTGGATACAGAGTTGGGACCTGAGCTGTGTATCTTTGCAGTACACTGCATTGAGACCCACGTATACCGCCACATAATGCCAGGATAGAAGTACTCACTGAGGATTTCAAGGCCTCAATGACGGCCTTCAGAGCTTCACATTCATTAGTCAGCGCTTGGACGACGGCATACTGCTCCCTCCTCAGGGTGTCGGCTTCACTAATGTGCCTGGCTTCCATGTCAAGGATCTCGGCCGGTGGAGCTCTTGCATCTGTCCGATTTTATCCGCGTAGCGCTCCATAATTTCGGCCACTTCTCTGACGGGTGGCTCAGGGCGGGCAGACTCCGGCTCTTTCTGGGACTCCTATGTGCTTGTGGTGGACCCGCGAGGTCTGGTTGCCGTTGTTAACACTGGGGACTATGTCGGTCTGTGATGAAGATGATGTGGACCTGTCTCTGGTGGTCCATCCTGGGCTTCTACGCTATCTGTGAAATCTACACCCGACATGGCTTGTTCCTCCTCTTCTTCAAGTTCTTTCTTCATGTAAAATGCCAACTTCTCCTCGGCATGACCAAGACATTTCTTCACCTCCGGAGGTCTTCCTCGAGATGTGCCAAGTTTGGATTCTTTGACCTGTAGGATTATGTGAGGATACATTTCAAGGGAGATGAACATCGATATGACATGGAGGCAGCCATAAGGAGGTGCTTAACAAGTACTGTCCATGAGGTCACCAAAGGGATGGGGTTTTCAGCCTTGAATGAATAAAGCTTAAAGGGGCTGTCCAGAATTAGGAAAACATGGCTTCTTCACTACCAAATGTCCACAGGATGTATGTGGTATTACAGCCGCATTCACGTCAATGGAGCTGAGCTGTGTTTACCAGACACAACCCACAAAAAAAAAAAAGGAGCCAAATTTTCCTAAATCTGGACAACCAAGATGGTAGAACAGAAAATTCTTAAGACTTTAGTTTCAATTCCTCATCATATTCAAGATCACTGCTTGTTTATTTGTCCAGTGAACACTCAGGTGTGGGAAAACCTGTCCTGGCCAAGCACTGTTCACATGCTGCAGTTTTTAGAATAGTTAGTATTCAAATTAGCTCTCCTCTAGAAGGAAGAGAACGCTCTCTTTAGTGCCACCTATAGGTACCTACCCTGTACTTGAATGTGTACCCCATAGTCATCCCACCCAGCCAAACTGACGAGGAGCAAAAAACTAGCAGTCTGCTGACGGACGGGAGGGGGTCTTGGGTATCGCGGACATTTTTCAAGGCACTTTTTTTTGGGGGGAAGTCAGACATTGACCTATAGGTGGCACTAGAGAGACAGCTTTCTTACTTCTGGAGGAGAGCTAATTTGCATCGATAGACTTCCAGAAAGCACTGCTTGTAAGACTCCCTACATCTACGGATCACCTCAAGGAAAGTTAGTATCTTCCTAGAATTTATAGGGATCAAGACGTTTAGCCTGAAGTGAAGCTAGCAAAGAGATTTGTATGTTCACATAGGATTGCCCGACTTACGCACTGTAACAAAATCATATCAAAAGTTTAGATCGCTGAGGGTTGATCGCTGAGATCCCCACTATCCCAGCCTAGCGCTCTCTCTCCTCGTTGCTGTGGACGGAATAGAGTCAGGCCATAGACTTCTGGATCCCATCTCATGCAGGAGAAGAGAGAGCACACCATAATGTCATATTTGGGGTGGGGGTCAGCACTCAGACCCTCTCCGATCTAAGCTTCTGATATGTCTCTATGACATATCAAAAGTTTTGCGAACAGTTAGTGACCCTTTAAGGGGGTGCAGAGGCAACAGTTGCACCCAGGCCCTGGTGAGTACCAAAGTCTCCTCTGCCACATACCAGTACTACAGACGGCACATGGTAGGTGGGGACCCTGGAACTGGAGCTGCACATTAGTCAGCGCTGCACAACTTTCCCCCCAAGACCCCGGTACTAGTGATCTGTAGTCATCAGGACACTATTTTGGAGGTCGGCATTGCTAATATGAAGGTCAAGCAGCATGTCCCCACCATTAGCTCCTCTTGCAGCTTCTCGGCCACCTCTCGGTAATGGCACAGCTCTTCTTTAGTAGCCGTCGCTTCTGCTTTGATACTTTGCAGCATGTTTTCCAGATCGGTCACAGTGTTGCCCTCAGACTGTTTAACCATTCCCTGCGGATACACGGAAACACGAGAGCGTAAGTCAGAAAACCAATTTGTAATATGAGAGAGTAAATCACAAAACCAAATATACTGCACAGAGGGATAATTTAAGAGGTACGTACAAGTCTGCAACCATTTGCTTTACTGCTCGTAGGCTACTTTCACACTAGCGTTTCTATTTTCCAGTATTGAGATCCGTCATAGGGGCTTAATACCTGAGAGAAAAACGCTTCAGTTTTGTCCTCATTCATTGTCAATGGGGACAAAATGTAACTGAACAGAATGGAGTGCTCCAAAATGCACTCTGTTACGTTGGGAAAGCCGCAAGCTGCGGTTTTCTTTCCGTCATGGGATGAGGAACAAGACGGATCCGTCGTGATCCACAATGCAAGTCAATGGGACGGATCAGTTTTCTCTGACACAATCTGACACAGTAGAAAACGTCCCCCACTGACTTTCAATGGAGTTAATGATGGATCCGTCTTGGCTATGTTATAGATAATACAACCGGATCCGTTCATAACGGATGCAGACTGTTGTATTATCAGTAACAGAAGTGTTTGTGCTCAGCCCTGCCGGATCTAGCAAAAACACTAGCATGAATGTAGCCTAATGCAACTAAAACAAAAAAATGAAAAAAATAATTTTGGGTCTGCAGCTCCTACACAGAGCTTAGTGTTTCCATGGTAACAGACTACAAAGAACCTCCGTGTAGTCTGATCTTGCAGTCATGTGTTACTCTCCCTCTACTGTCAATAAAAAGAGGGAGCAGAGGGAATGGAGGGACATGTACCTGAAGGATGCATCTATTTAGGGTTTTACTTGTAGCCTGTCCATAGTGACACATTGCTCTGCATAGCTGCTGTATACACACTTCTCTGGGCCCACTTCCAGATCATTCAGCTGGGGGTGTCAATCCACAGGCACTAATTAACTGCCTTGGCATTTATGGTTTCCTTTAGCCAGACTAAACTAATGAATTAAAGGGTTTTTTGGGGATTTTACCACTGATAACCTCTCCTCAGGATAGGTCATCCGTATCTGATCGTTGGTGGTCCGACACCCGGGACCCCCACTGATCAGCTATTTGAGAAGGCACTGGTGCTCCCGTGAGCCCTGCGGCCTTATCTCCGCTTCTCCTAGGCCAGTGATGTCACGTTCATCAGTCACGTGGCCTAGGAGCAGCTCAGCCCTATACAAGTGAATGGGGCTGAGTGCAATACCAAGCACAACCACTATACAATGTACGGCGCTGTGCTTGGTGAGCGGGGAGAAGGTAGCGGCACTCACAGGAGCACAGGTACCTTCTCAAACAGCTGATCGGCGGGGGTCCCCTGGTCGGGTGAGAGGTTCCCAGTAGTAAAATCCTGGAGACCCCACTACAAATATTATTACACTTCTGCAAGAACAGTCTTTTCACAAGATCATGGTCAGAATAATCTTTTACCTGGGATAGTGCAGAGTCCACAGTGTTTGATTCACCCTCGGCCCGGTTTACATACATATTCCCCCTACTTGTCTCCAAGACATGCCGCAGTTCTTGGAGTTGTCTCTCCTTCTCTGCCGCTTGTTGATTTGCGATATCAACCTGCTCCCGTTCCGCATGTAGCTGCTCATGGAGGTCGGACAGCTGCTTCTCCAGCTCTAACAGTCTCAAAGAGAGTGCAGACAACTTTACCTCTGCTTCCTCCTCCATGGAAGATTTAGCAAGATGAATCTGCGATCCTCTGGCTTCTTCCTCCAGCACGCCAGGTCTATCGACCTCATGCAACTGTTTTGTGTGCGCTTGGACGGCTTTAAGCTGGGCGTCACTCACAAGAGCTGCAGCCACTTTTTCCCTGAGTGTGTCCTCCATGGCCAACATCATTTGACCGTGTTGATCGCTTTCGGCTTTGACTTGCTCTCTTAGCGTTTCGATCTCTTCTAAATACAGCAAAATCTCCAAGTCTTTCTCTTTGACAACTTTTTGCATTTCCTGCAACTCAGACTCCATGGCGTCTATTGTGTTCTGCATCATCTCCTCTACAGAGGTCCGCAAAACTTGGTTTGCTAAGTGCTGTGCAGTCTTATCTCTCAGTACTTCCTCTACACCATCATGAGTTTCATCTCCACTAGACTTGCTTTGCGAAGAACCTTGGCCGTCTATATTGTCCTTGGCCCTTAGTAATTGCCTTGAGTCTTCCTTTCCATCTACCGACTTGGAGATAGTGGTCTCACCATTCATCAGCTGTCTCAATTCCTTCTCCTTATCTTCACTTTCCAACTTGGCTTTAGAGGACTTCTTCAGCTCTGCTTCTCCCAGTTGTTGGTTTAGCGATTCAATCACGTCATGAAGTCGTCCAATCTCCACTGATTGCTGGTTTACTAGGTTTTGTTGGTTTAGATACTGCTTTAATTCCGAATCTTTCTGTTGTACAACATTTTGAAGCTCCTGTAACCGTGACTCCATGTTGTGGATAATATTTTGTGTGGTCTCTTCTGTGGATGTGGACAATGCTTGGTCGACCAAAGGCTCTGCTTGATTTTCATCCCTCTCGTTAAACTCTTCTTTCAGGTCGCCTTCCATCTTCACGTCTTCGTGTATTTTATACTCTTTTAGCTGCTCTAGTTCTTCCTTTAACCTAGTCACTTCCATTTTTGTTTCTTCAAGTTCTGCTTGCACGACACTGTTGCCATCATAGTCTTTTTGGACTTCTCGGTTTTCTGTAAGAGTCGGTTTATGGCTTGTTTGACTTCCCCATCCTTTGTTGTGGCACCAGAATCCATCTTGACCTTCATCTCTGCTTTCGAGAAATCTCTGATCACCACCTTCAGCTCTTCAATCTCTTTTGCTTGTTGGTTGAGCAGGTCCTTCTGACTCTCACACTGCAACAATTCTACATCCTTGAGATTTATGATGTTTTGGAGCTCTTGCACACGTAGCTCCATGTCATTTGTAGTAGTCAAAGTGGTCCCCTCTCCTATTCGAAGACCACCCTCCTGATTTTCTATAAATCATCTTGGTGTTGTGTTTGACTCACTACATCTTTTGTTTTGATGTTTTTATCTTTTCTAGTTCTTCTTTTAACAAAGCATTTTCAATTTTAGTGTCCTCAAGTTTTGCTTGTAAGGCATCACCACCATCTGAGCTTTCTTGAACCTCTTCCTTCGTTGTGGTGTCGGAATACATTGACATTTGCTGCTTTTCTTTTGTCAGATCCTCCTGGACCTTCTTCAGCTGTTGATCTCTTTCGCTTGCTGGTCGAGCAAGTCTTTCTGATTCACATACTGCAATAACTCTGCGTCTTTAAGATGTATAACATTTTGAAGCTCTTGTATCTGTAACTCCATGCTAACGATGGTCTCATCCATGGATGTAGCCGGAGTTTCTTCTGGTGACTCCAATGCCTTTTAGACAAAGTTTGTTCTATTTCAGTCACTGGAGACCCTTCAATTTTTTGAGATTCCTCCATGTCCTCTATATGTATAGGGCTTTTTAACAATTTTTGATTTTCCAGCTCTTTTTCCAATAGGACCATCTCTATTCTAGTCTTCTCAAGTTCTGCTTTCATTCTAGCCAGCTCACCCTCATCTTGGTCTACCTTCTGCCAAAGTTTTCCTGTTTGTTGTAGATCAGTCACTGGGGTTCCTTCTACTCTACTTTCAATTTTCTTAGATTCCTCGCTGTTCTTTACGTCTACAGGCCTTTGCAACAATTTGTGCTTTTCCAACTCTTCTTCCAACAGGGCCATCTCCTTTCTAGTCGTCTCGAGTTCTGCTTTCATTCTAGCCAGCTCACCCTCATCTTGGTCTACCTCCTGCCAAAGTATTCCTGTTTGTACTAGATCAGTCACTGGGGTTCCTTCTACTCTACTTTCAATTTTCTTAGATTCCTCGCTGTTCTTTACGTCTACAGGCCTTTGCAACAATTTGTGCTTTTCCAACTCTACTTCCAACAGGGCCATCTCCTTTCTAGTCGTCTCGAGTTCTGCTTTCATTCTAGCCAGCTTCCCCTCATCTTGGTCTACCTCCTGCCGAAGAACTTCGGTGTTTTCAATGAAAGTTTCCCTTTGACTTTCCTTCGCTTCCTTGACCGTTCTCTCGGCATCTGCCAATTCCTGTTGTAAAATTTTGACCACACCGTTTAGTCGCTCTATTTCCTGGTTTTCGAGGAGGGAAGATGCATTTGTCACCGTCATGAGCTGTGACTCTTTCTCGTGGAGGGTTGTCTGCAGGTCTTGCAACTGAATCTCAAGTCGTTGTATTGCATCCTTGGAAGCCTCTTGCACAGACGCAAGCAAAGCTTCCACTGCCAAGTACTGAGCAGTTCGCTCTCTTAATTCTTCAGTCAACTTCTCAGTATTGACTTTCTCATCTCTATCCTTCTTCACAAGGTTTTCTGAAGGCTCCATATTTTTTTCAAGTTCTTCGACATGTTGGATTTCAGGCTGGGCTGTAACCATCTCCTTGTTCAGGGGCGTTTCTTCAGCATTACTTCCTTCAGTTTTTTGAGGTAGGTTAAGTTTTTTGGGGCTTACAGAACTTTCCATATCTGTAGTTTTTTGCTTATTGTCTTGAAGTTCAATCCGAAGTTTTTTAACGGTCTCTTCCAGATCTTTCATGACTAGAGTTTGCTTCTCCAGCATTATAATTTGCTCATCCTTCCTTTTAATAACATCCATCATCTCTTTCAATCTGGACTCCATACTCTGCAGAGTAACTTGCATGTCCTCCGGTAAGGGCTCAGACATATGCTTTGAGGAGACTGTGGAGATCTCGTTCCTCCTTTCGGTGTTATAAGCGTTCTCACGCTGCACCACCATATTGTTCACCAGTGGTTTACTTACATCCTCTTCTTCCATGTTCATAAATGAAGCATCTCCTTGACCAATAACCGGCTGTGAAATCCCTTTCTTGTCAGCCATGTCTTCATATTGGTGTTTATCAGTGAAGTCCACAGTGACTTTCCGCTCTATACGAGACAACTCTTCTTGCAGTTTTTCTATGACTTCATTCAGCTTTTCGATCTCCTCTTCGCTGTTCCTCTTCAGCCGCTCCTGGTCGCTCTTCAAGCATTTAATCTGGCTTTTATACGCCTTAATTTGTTCATTTTTCTCTTCAATCACCTGAAAGTTTAGGGAAAATGAATTAAACTTATGATAAGTTACTTGTTCCTGTTTAATGTCATTTTTGTTATTGAGGCCCCAGATACAGGGCCGTTGTTTTTGTACTGGTTTTATGCATCTCAAGATTTTCCATTATGCATCATAATGTAAAAACAACGCATAAATGTTTATTTTATGTTTTAATATCCTAATAAAAAGATGTTTGACAAAAAAAAAAACTAATGGTTCTACTTTTATCCAAAATACATAAGAAAATAACGTATTATGTACAAGTCTTTACATGAGCCACCGTTTTAAAAGGAACCTGTCAGCAAGACCATATGATCCTACCTGCTGCGAGAATAAACTAGTGACAGGTCTCATAATTCTAATAATTCATGTTTAAAGGCTATGTACACCTTTCGAGTCAATTTTTTTATGATTGCATTTAACTTATTTTTGGCTAAAAATCATATTTTCAATTGGTCTTTATTAAAAATAATTGTGACAAAGGGTTAACTGTTTGTCTAGCTGGGTGACTGGTACGTTCACTTTATGTCGATCATCTAATTACCTTCATCTGTAAACTACTGAGAGGTCATAAACACTTATTTAAGCCACATTCTTATCAGTAAGGTAAGGATTGAGCTTTAATGAGTGTTTATGATGTGAGACAGCAGAGATAAGGAGCCCGTCTGCTCCGCAGGTGATGGAATTGAGAAAAAATCCACAGGCAGCTAGTAGAGCATCTCAGCTCTGTACACAGAAAAGGATTCCATATTGTTAATAAAGACCAACTGAAAAAGTGATTTTTAGGTCAAAATAAGTTCAATGCAATAATAAAAAAAAATTGCCCCCAACGGTGTACAAAGCCTTTAACCCTAAGACAGTGACACCATTTACAGAAAACATTGTTTTAAAGGAACAATTAACCCAAAAATGAATGGTGGAAGTAAACACTGCCATCAATGTCAGATAGTTATGGGTTTCGCCTCTGGGACCCAAACCTACCTCCAAAATGTGGCCCCCAAAGTGAATGGAGAGCAGCTGCATATGTGCTGCACCCCTCTGTTCAGCGGCATGGGAGTTATGAATATAGTAGAGCCCTAGGTCAGCTATTTCCGGCAGTCCCATAGCGGTGAATGGAGCGGTGACTGCACTTGCACACCACTATGGGACTTCAGAAACTAACTGGACACGCTAGAGACCACTCTCTGGAGATAGGTGCGGGTCCCACTTCAGAGACCCGCTCCTGACATTCATAGCTTATCCTAGTGATAAGCCAACCCCTTTAACGTTTCATATATTGAAGCCTCATGGATTCACCATCCCTGAAAATCCATCTTATGTTGACGTCACGTCGTTTACCCTATTTCCCATTTGGTCTACAGACAAGAAGGTAACTTCCATAGGTCAGGATGGAGGAGGTGCTACGGACGGGGCCAGAAGTATTTGCCTCCCTGGCACATGGGCAAACTCCGGAATCCAGGGAGAGGAATGGTTTTGGCTACGTCCACAGGACCTCCCTCATGCTGGGCTGTGAAAGTGACGTCTACATCCATAACCCAAACGGGAAACCCGATAAAGAATGTGATGTGAGCAGAAGCAAGATCTTCAGAAGAGAAGCATCATGTGACTGGGTTCCCAAGTGTCTTATTCACGTAACTTTGAGATGAAGAAATTATCTTCTACAAGCGATATATCACTAATTAAAGGTGGTTTTGGGGTCTTCTAGCTCCTTAGAAACCCCTTTAAAGCTTCTGCTGATTTATTCCATTTTTGGCTAGGGGTTCAAAAACATAACTAAGGGGAACAATCTTTTTTTCCTGCTTAAGACAGAGAAGAGCGGCGAGGCTCCCGCCACAGCCAGTTGTCTTACGCCTGTACACAAGATATTGAGGAGAAGGAGGAGGGGGGACTCCAGTCTATGAATGCTGAGAAGTACCAGAGATATGGATGATAAATCACCTTGTTATCTGTTGCTGCCTCCAGTTGTGCCTGCAGTTTTCCTACTTGCTCATTGAGGAGGTCGATTTCTTGGTCTTTCAACAGCAACAATTCCTCCGTTTTTCCAGGTTTGGGATGAAGCAGTTGAGAAGAGAGGGTTTCCGGATGTTCATGTTGTGTGTTTTCCACTTCATCCTTAAGTAAAGCAGATACTTAGACTTAGAGCCTATTTCACTCACATTGCAAATTTGTGCTGCTGCCAGAAAAACTGAAGGAGCCTCAGGACAGATTTATTAAAGAAGAACTCCCGCCAAAAATTTTATTCCATGTCCTGCTAGAAATGTACATGATATAATCTGTAGTGAATGTCATTTCCTTACCAGTGTCTGTATTTTGGACTTATATTATCCTGAAGTTTCTTATCTGTGTCATGTGACTAGGAATTAGACCCACCAACTCACACAGAGACTTATGTGTGGACAGGAAGTTTAATTCTCTATGTATTCCTATGGGAGCCTCACTTTCAGTCTCATAGGAATGAATAGAGCAGTTACTGGCTTCCTGTCCTGGGTCAGTTGGAGGTCAGGGAGTTGGTCACATGACCCAGCTACACTAAGAAGAGAGGTTATTACTCATAGAAACAGTCACTGATAAGAAGATGACATTCACTATAGATTACATCATGCACCTTTCTAACAGGTCAGAGAATAAAATTTTTTGCGGGAGTTCTTCTTTAACGGTGTCCTACTTTGCACTGTTTAAGAACACGAATCACGGTCTTGATATTAGACAAATTTACTATTCTGGCGCATGGACCTTTATAAATTTGGAGTATTGTAAATCCTGTGCCAGATTTAGACTAGAATTCCGTGCGTGCACCAAAAATTTGTTCATGTGCCAGAATTTTGTCCATGCACAAAAACAATGTGTCTGTGCATCCAAAAATACCTGTCTTGTTTAAGTTTACTCCACCTATAAGTTGACGTAGTTTCACTCCAAAAATGTGGCAACATTTTGGATCATGGAGCTGCTTTTAGGACACACCCCTTTCAGTGAAGCCACACCCCTTGCACAAAAAAACTGGCACATTTTCAATAGTAAATCTGCCTCATTGATCGTAAGACGATTTTTTCCCCTTAGTTATAATGCGATATATAAAAAAGAACATAAAAAAGCAGGTTTAGTGGCCCATTATAAACCAATGGGGTCAATATCTCTTAGATTAGATAAGCCTTAATACTAATTGCTCTTTTGCTGGACATTGCTGATTATTCCTGACTGACACTGTGTAGGTGGATGAACACGCGTCTACTCCAATCGTCCTTAAAGAGGACCTTTCACCGCTCCTGACCTGCCTGTTTTAATATCATATCATATTCATACATTCCCCATGTAATAACAATTCTGGAACATCTATTCTTATGTTTCTATGCTGTACCATTCCTTTATTATTTCTACTAGAAGTTATGAATGAATTGCTAGCAGTCTGCAGTAAGGGAACAGAGGGGAGGTAACCAGTTGGGGGCGCGTACCTGCACAGACTCACTCTATCCAATCAGTGCTGCCATCCTCAGACTGTGCAGGTACACCCCCAACTGGTCACCTCCCCTCTGTACCCTTACTGCAGACTGCTAGCAATTCATCCATAACTACTAGTAGAAATAATAAAGGAATGACACAACATAGAGACATAAGAATAGATGCTCCAGAATTGTTATTCCATGGGGAATGCATGAAGCTATTAAAACAGGCATGTCTGGAGAGGGGAGAGGTCCTTTTTAATCCGTGGCCCTAACCCCAACTGTGCCCAGAGTGCTTGCAGGCTGTCAGGCATGTTTGGAGCTGCAGTTTTTGCCACAGCTGGAGGGCCACATGTTGGAGACCACTGATCTATTCCATGCTTATCGCACCTTCAGCACTTTATTCTCCTGCTCCATTTCTTGCAGGCGGGTGTGAGCCTCCTTCTTCTGGATCTCCAGCTGCATGTGAAGCTGCTGAACCTCTTCGTTCTTATTTTCCAGCTCTTCCCTGAACTGCTCGAGCTGCTCCACCAGGTTTGTGATCTGAGGGACAAAACCACGAGAGAATGAAGCTGCGAGGCAGGGTTTCTGCTTATCTGTCCTACAGATATGTACCGTATGTACTAATAGGTACACATTGCTGAATAAAGGTGGAGGTGGGAGAAAAAACTGGTTGCTGGAACGCCTGGGGTAGACTGATCTAATCCTGAATGATTCGGTCCCCTCTACCCCACCACATGACATTTGGGAACAATCTAAATAAATTCAAGAGGCTCTGTCCCCTCTACTGACATGTCTGTATTAGCAACTACTCATATTCCCTCCAAAATAATTTTGGAGCATGTATTCTTATAACTCTATGTTGTGTCCTTCCTCTTTTAATCCTCCTAGAATAAATAACCAACTGAATGTTACAATTTACCTTGCCAAAGGAGTGTGTCCCCACACAGTCTGCAACAGGCAGCACTAATTGGACAGACTGTGCAGTGACAACAGCCCCCCTCAACTGGTATCACCCAGCTGGCAACTTTATTTATAAATGGG
Source organism: Rhinella marina (assembly GCA_900303285.1). Lineage (NCBI taxonomy): Eukaryota > Metazoa > Chordata > Amphibia > Anura > Bufonidae > Rhinella > Rhinella marina. The sequence goes on from ONZH01027817.1 coordinate 12,556, forward strand.
CTCCTGTGAACAAGGCAGACATAGCAGAGCTGGAGAGGGTTCAGAGGAGGGCAACTAAAGTAATAACTGGAATGGGTGGACTACAGTACCCAGAAAGATTATCAAAATTAGGCTTATTCACTTTAGAAAAAAAGACGACTGAGGGGAGATCTAATAACTATGTATAAATATATCAGGGGTCAGTACAGAGATCTCTCCCATCATCTATTTATCCCCAGGACTGTGACTGTGACGAGGGGACATCCTCTACGCCTGGAGGAAAGAAGGTTTGTACACAAACATAGAAGAGGATTCTTTACGGTAAGAGCAGTGAGACTATGGAACTCTCTCCCTGAGGAGGTGGTGATGGTAAGTTCACTATAAGAGATCAGGAGGGGCCTGGATGTATTTCTGGAGGGTAATAATATTACAGGTTATAGTTACTAGAGATGGGTCGTTGATCCAGGGAGTTATTCTGATGTCTGATTGGAGTCGGGAAGGAATTTTTTCCCCTAAAGTGAGGAAAATTGGCTTCTACCTCACAGGGTTTTTTTTGCCTTCCTCTGGATCAACTTGTAGGAAAACAGGTCGAACTGGATGGACAGAGGGCTTTTTTTCAGCCTTATAAACTATGTTACTATGTTACTATGTGTAGTAGGAATAACACAGGAACAGTATATGCAGTACCAAATGCAACCGATGCCCAAGACTGTTCCGACAACAAAAAAAAACACATTAAAAAAACTCTTTTTTTTTCTAATATCAGAAACCTCTTTGAAGGGGTTATCCAATCTCTATAATGCCATCTCTAACTCCTAGCTGCTAGGGAGGCTTGTCCCCGTCATGGCCGGCTATTGGCTGGCCTCCCGTTCACCAGATGTTTTGATCCGCGTGACGGGGAGATGCAGCGGTGGCCGTGCGGGGATCAGAAGCGATGCAGGTACCAGGGAGCAGAGTAACTATAACCAATATGAGGGGCCTGGGCATTGGGAGGGGGGGGGGGGTGTGTCTTTATAAGGGTTAACCCCTTTAAGATCACACCGGATGATAATAATAGACGTGGATGTTACAAAAGAACTCCCGCAAAAATTTTATTCCATGTCCTGCTAGAAATGTACATGATATAATCTGTAGTGAATGTCATTTTCTTACCAGTGTCTGTATTTTTGACTTAAATAATCCTGAAGTTTCTTATCTGTGTCATGTGACCAGCAATTAGACCCACCAACTCACACATAGACTTATGTGTAGACAGGAAGTCTATTTCTCTATGTATTCCTATGGGAGCCTCACTTTCAGTCTCATAGGAATGAATAGAGCAGTGACTGGCTTCCTGTCCTGGGTCAGTTGGAGGTCAGGGAGTTGGTCACATGACCCAGCTACAATAAGAAGAGAGCGGATAACTCTCAATTACAGTCTCTGATAAGAAGATTGCATTCACTACAGATTACATCATGAACCTAACAGGTCAGAGAATAAAATTTTTTGCGGGAGTTCTTCTTTAAGCCTCATTCACACGTCCGTGTTCCACATACGAGTGCTGTTCATGTTCTCCCATTCTGTTTAATGTGTGTCCATGCTTTTAGCACAGATACATGCTCTATTTTGTCCGTGTTCATGGATACATCACAGCCATTTTAGTCTATGGGTCAGTGAAAACCACGGATTCCATTCGTGTTTCACGGATCATTAGGAAGAGATGCTTCGAAAATTACTTTTCAGCTGTGCAGTGTCAGTGAAACACGGAGGACACAAGGACTGCAAAAAACGGACACATGCACCCAGCACGGATCCATCACGGAGGCATCACTGACACCTTTTCACAGATTTGAGCACAGAAACGGACGAGTGAATGAGGCGTTAGAGACAACTTTCTGGGACACTTCCTGGGTATCCCAGGCTTGGATTGATCTTCCACATACTACGGAAAGAAAATTCATGGCTGTAAATAAGCGCCGGGCACTAAAATCCAGGGGCCACAGCAGGGTCATGGGAAGCTGGTGAATGTGTAATATGTTGATTTGTACTCTTAGGAGCTCACGTCACCTCCTTCTCTTTTCTGTCTATGGCTTCTCTCTCCACCTGCAGCTGAGCTTCCAGTGGCATCTCTCCCCTTACTCCCACGACAATGGAGGGTCTTCTGTCTTCCACCTTGGAAATAAATTCGGAGTTAGGCCTCATGCACACAACCCATTCCTGTCCACCCCTGTATCATTTTTGGTAGGTACTAACCACTGCCTACCAGGAACTCCCCACAAGACCAGCCATTTTGGAGATGCTCTGGCGTCTAGCCGCCACAATTTGGCTCTTGTTACTCAGATCCTTACGCTTACTCATTTTTCCTGCTTCCAACACATAAACTTCAGGAAATGACAATTCGCTTTCTGACTAATACATCTCGCCCCTTGACAGGAGCCATTACCACGACATAATTGTAAGGCTACTTTCACACTAGCGTTTCTCTTTTTCGGTATTGAGATCCGTCATAGAGTGTCAATACCACCTTCATTGTCAATGGGGACAAAACATAACTGAACAGAACGGAATGCTCCAGAATGTATTTCGTTCCGTTTGGTTGCGTTCCCAGACCGGAGTGCAAACCGCAGCTTTCTTTCCGTCATGGGATGCGAAGCAAGACGAATCCGTCATGATCCACAATCCCTGTTCTGGCTGTCGGACGGACCCAAAAAAAAAACGGTACTTGCCTGGCTGAAACCCGGCATTAATAACGGAAAGTGGCCGGATAACCACTGGATCCCATTATAGTCCATGGGGATTTGGCAGTGAATAGCGGTATATGGTGAGTGCCAGCAGGCGGTTCTCTGCCAGGACAGCCTGCTGGATTTCATAACGCAGATGTGAACCTACCCTAGTGGCTCTTTCACATCTGCATTTAGTTTTTCATTCTTCTGATGTGTTGGAAGAACAGAAAATTGAAAAAAAAAAACTGATCCGTCTTATTTTGAGCATCAGTCGTGATCAGTTTGCATCCGTTACGTTATTTTTGACGGGAGAAAAATGACTGATGTCCGACAGAACTGACACAAACAGTTGTAAAGTGATCACAACTAATGCTGAAAAAATAACTCATGTCTGACATAATGGACACAAACTGCTGCAACTGAGGCTCAAAATTAGGCTACTTTCACACTGGCGTTTTTGCTGGATCCGGCAGGGTTCAGCAAAAACGCTTCCGTTACTGATAATACAACCGTCTGCATCCGTTTTGTACGGATCCGGTTATATTATCTGTAACATAGGCAAGACGGATCCGTCATTAACTCCACTGAAAGTCAATGGGGGGCAGATCTGTTTTCTATTGTGTCAGAGTTAAACTGATTCATCCCCATTGACTTGCATTGTGGGTCATGACGGATCCATCTTGCTCCGCATCCCAGGACGGAAAGAAAACCGCAGCATTTTGGAGCATTCCGTTCTGTTCAGATCAGTTATTTTTCAGTTCTTCTGAAGGCGCCTTCATATGCGGCAAATTTTGTGGCAAAAAATTCCACGACTGAAAATCAGTTGCTTTCATTTGAAGCACTTAAGCCCCGTTAAGGTGAATGAAACTGATTTTCAGTTGCGGAATTTTCTGCAACAATATCTGCCACATGTGAAGGCGCCCTGACGGATTAGAAGAGCGGAAAGATAAACGCAGATGGGAAACAGCCCTAAGGAGTTGTTACTGTATACGGTGAGCTATAGCATGCGAGGACACAGTGCGGTGAGCTACATGCAGCGGAGACTCACCTTCTGTAAGCTGTCAGTGCTGATGATCAGCGCCTGCTCCAGCTCCCGAATCCTGCACTCCAGCTTCTCAATCTCCTCGTTCCTCTCCTGCACGTCTCGCTGCAGCTGCTCTTTGCACAGCAGAAGTTCACTGCACTTGTCCGTCTTTTCCTTAAGGGTGCTTTCTAGTTTTTCCACCTGTCAGAGACCCACATCAAGAGAAATATCGATTAAAAAAAAAAAAGAAAGATGACGATGTATCTGCACTTTGGCAACCATTTTATTGCTCGTTTTGTGCACACAGCTCCACTGCAAAAGTATGTTTCCCCGTGGTTACAGACTACACATAAACCTGTGTGGGGTCTGATCCTGCACAGAATATTGATCTCCATGCACAGTGACCTCTACACTCATCACAGAGACTAACTCCACTCTCCCATAGAAGTCAACGGGACATTCTCCCCTGTTCTCAGCTCAAAAACAGTGCGATCCCTGTCCACGGGCAAAACACAGAGACAGGTGAGCCCATTGGTCATTTTTCCTAATCCTGGAAACCTCTTTAGGACAGGATCACATTTCTGATATTGCTCGTTGTTGTGACTTTCATACAGAATATTGCCATCTTCTATTGATTTCTATGGACTTTCATAGCAACGACAGTTGCATTGCGCAGTAACGTTCACAACCACAATCAGTGTTGTCACACACACTATACTCTATGTCAGGGATCAGAAACCTTCGGCACTCGGTGAAACTATAACTCCCATCATGCACACTTATGCCACTGTTCTTGTAACTCCCATAGAAGTGAAAGAAGGATTCTGGGAGTTGTAGTTTCCAAAGAGCTGGAGTGCCGGAGGCGGCTGATCCCTGCTCTATGTAATTGCTTAAATTGGATTTAACCCATCATTGTGTGCCCTACTGTATATAGCCTGGGTCTTAAAGGGGTTGTCCAGCCCCGACTATTGATGACCTATCTATCCTCAAGATAGGTCATCAATATCTGACACCCGGCACCCCCGCCGATCAGCTGTTTGAAGAGGAGGCGGAGCTCCCTGTGAGCACCAGTTACTCTTCATTACACCGCACTTCATCTCGGAAGTGCGGTGTAATGCAGGCACCCACTCCATTCAATCCATGCAATTACACTAGGCCGCCACTCCAGTGGAGACAACGTGTAGTTCTCGCATGGAGCTCCGCCTCCTCGTCTCGGTGGTGCCGGACCCCTTGCCGATCAGATATTTGATGACCTATCCCGAGGATAGGTATCCATATTAGGGGCTGGACAACCCCTTTAAAGGTGAGCACTAGAGACAGCACCTACAGTATCTGACATTGACGTATAGGCCTTCAATTTCTGAGAAGGCAATGCCCATTTAATCTCCTGCAGATCTGCTCCATGTTTGGCTGGCTAAGGGGGTGGGATTTAGGCAAGCAGCGGGGCTTATCAATAATTTTATTAAATAGGGGGGGGGGGGCTCCTGCTGCAGCCAGTTGTCTTACAGCCAGGCACAGGAGAGTGAGGAGGATGAAAGGGGACATGACCGATCACCAGGAACACACAGAAAAAATGTATTTATATAGTTCTTACTGTAATATTACACAAAGCAGGATCCTGGTAAAGGAGGCAATGAAGGGAGAAAGAGCTGGATTTTTTTTTTTTTTTATGTTTTTGAGTATTTTCTGTGTTTAGTTTGTAATAACGTCAGGTTCTATCACTCATGACTGGCAAGTGCAGGCTGCCGTCCACCATCTGTTTTACCTAGTACCATGGGCGTGATGTCCTCTGCTGCAGCAACACTTCCCAGGAAAATGTCAGCTGGGAATAAGACCTCTTACCTCATTGCTCTGGTGATCATTCATGGGTTGATGTCTTTGTGGCATTTTCAGCTGCTGCTCTAGTTTTTGGATTTCTTGTTGAAATACATCCCTCTCGTGTTCCCGATCGACCGCCTGTTCCTGCATGACAAGGATGAACCAGAATCAGGACAAAGCCTCATGAAACAAACACAACAAATGATGAGCTCTGATCCCATGATGGCACAGGCTGACCCTAATGGACTTGTTTTCCATACAGGACTTGATGGCCAGAGCCATGGAGATGCTGTAGCCTGGTTGACCTACTGAAGCGCCATGGTCATCCGGTGCAATGGCTCAGCCCAGACACTTGCTGGTGACAGAAGTTGGAAGAAATACTAGACCAGTCCTGAACAGAGATAACCCTAAATGCCCATATCCTAATCTTGTCTCCCCCAAATGAACTAGCAATCCACTCGCCCGAAACACTGGTGGCCCTGGCTCTGACTCTGGTGAGATGTCACCTTCAATTTCCAGATCACACGTGGACAATCATACAAATTTATGTCAAGCTGTTTGTTTTGCTGTTAATACCCGTTGTTGTGGAGAATTCCACAGTTAATCTGCTTGTACCGTAAAGAACCCTTTCGAATCCAAATGAAGGCATCTCTTTTCCTCCACAAAGTCTTTTGCACAGTTCATTAGAGAAACTTACCTAGTAATAGCCATAATCTGTGCCGAGTAGACTCAGCCGTTCCCTAGGGTCTAGATAACTCAGGGCTAAATGAAATTATAGCCCTTAATGGGCCTACCTGAACCTACCCCTAAAATAACACCACTCCCTAGATTACTTTCCACTGCTGTCCAGGACTTTACTACTGCTGGTCTACACTCAGGATAGGCCATATCTGATTGGATGTTTCGGGGTAGCTCCAGTGCCGGAAGTAGATGTCGGGACTACACAGCTCCGTCCACAGCACCGATCCCTTTGACGTGGATACTGCAGTAACCAGCACCGTTCGCTGCTCAATGGATGGAGCGTCCACTACACAGTGGACAGCGTGTTGGGTGTCAGACCCATGCCAATCAGATATTGATGACCTCTCTAATCTCCAACGCGTTTCACCTCTTCTAATATCAGAAACATGCTATGGTTCTTTTTTTACCGTTACACTAATGACGTACTGGTTTACTCTGTCCACTTACCAGAGGGCTTGCATTGACTAGTTTAAGAAATCCTAAAAAAATGACCCCATACAAATTCAAAGATACTAATAAGAACCAATCACCTCTATGGTGATCTCAAAGGTGGATGTTAAAACGTATTAATAGAATGATTAACTCCTGCTATCATTCATATATATAACTATATTTAACCCCTAAAAAACGGCCATTCGGCATTAGGACATAAGCTACTTTTCACTCTAAAGTTTACTTTTCACCAATTACTCTAACTCCCATTCCTCCTTGGATAGTTTTTTTCAATTTACCTCATTTGCAGTTTTCTCTTATCCCCCATGCTTGAATCCCACTTCCTGGTTTGTCATGTGACTGGTGTCCCATCATGCCTCAGGGCAGTGAGATGTGTCCTGACATTAGCAGATCATGTGACACTAACCACACCCCCTTTTCATTATCAATGGCTTTTCCTACACCCTACCTTACAAGGCTCCAATACAGGATGTAATCCGCAGAAACTGAAAATCGAAACTGAAATGCCAAAGGGCGCAATGGAAGGGTGATAACGTTAGAATAAGGCATTTTGGTAAATGGTGGTATCTGTAGAACGGGATATATTATATTAGTGGCACAACCCCTTTAAGGCGCCTTATTCTACAGTGCCATGTTTTTACATGGTTGTCTTGTGGTGCCATGAAGCAGGTGCTCGGATGGCATAACAGCTCCAATGGCCAAAATAGGAAAGAAAACTAAACCCGGTTGTTTAACCCTTTGACTACGGCATGGTGAAAGGGGACTCCCGACTCCGTTGGATCACTGTGTTTCCTGGTGACACGATCTGATCCCTATGCAGTCCTCCGCCGGGGGATCTAGAAGGGACCCCAGGGTTGACTACAGTACAGAGCTATAATAGTGTAAAATGAATACAATAACAAAAAAAATGGCTGCTAAAATGGGGAGGAAACCCCCCCCCCCCCCCAAAAAAAAAGCTGGTCGTTAAGGGGTTAAAGAAGAGCTAAACCTAAAGCTTTCTGACTGGACCCCAAATGCCGTCCTCTCCTCGGAGTGCATTCTACAGGAGCACAGATTTCAGACTTACATCTAAGAATCGGCGGGTCTTCTCCAGTTGCTTCTCCAAGGAAAGGTTCTTCTGGCGGAGATCTTCCAGATCAGCGTTCTTCTCTTGCTCCAGTTCTTTGTACCGATTCACCTGCTCTTCCAGCTCCACCTCCAGGACCTTCACATGTTTGTTGAGGTCCCCGGAGTCCTTCTCGGCCTGGCGCTGCACCTCGATTTTCTCCTGTAGCAGCTTCTCGGTCTCTTCCAGGAGCTCTGTTAGGTGAAGGTCACAAAGATCCCATCAGTCACAATTCACCGGTGACAACCCCCAATCACAAGTGTCTCGATAACCCGAAGGTTCATGTGTGGAAAAACATTGGATCGACTTGAAGTGTTTGAAAATTTCCAACAAGTGACACCCCGATCTGCCCGACCTCCTGCAGGTGTCCTGTTATATAATTGGTCAGCGCAGCTGAGAACCGGTTTTTATATGTTATAATAGGTTTACCCAATGTGAAAAGATATCTGCAGCATTCACAAATATATATAGTAGGAGCTATGTAATTAAACCTATAAACAATGCACAATGTAGGTGAACCATGGCCGCATCATCCACTTTATTGCTGGTCTGACCTACTTACATCCAAATATTTCAGCTATGGGCAGCTGGGTTGTCCAAGTTATTTTTATATTCTTTGTATGTTTTTAACTAATCAAATATAACAGCTTTGCCATGCACTTTGTGCTTCTACAGCTGCTGCTTTCTCAGATTTCACTCAGGGTCACATGACCTGTGATGTCAGCTTCTCTCCCTGCTCTGCTGATGTTTCGTGCACAAGCCTGAGATAGCAGACATATGTCTGTATACGAGAAGTCACTGTGCTGGCCACGCCCCCTGCACTGCTGGCTGCTGCTCTCTACTCTCTCCCTGGATTCTTTCAGATAAAACATGAACCCCTTCAGCCAGCACAGACTCAGGGCTGAAAGCTTTATGCCCCTTTCACACTAGCGGGAGACTCGCATGTCTCCTGCAACGCATCTACAGGGCTGGACTCCAGCACTGACTGGGATCGCATATAATGCTATGCGATCCCTGTCAGTGCCGAGTCCAGCCCTGTAGATGCGTTGCGGGAGACATGCGAGTCTCCCGCTCGTGTGAAAGGGGCATTACTGAGTAGCTGCAGGCAGTGAGGAAACAAATGCAGGGCACAGGAGCTGACAGTCTAGAGAAGATCTGCAGAGCATTGCACAAGAAAAGTAAGGGGAAGTTCCTGTGTGCATCAGCAGTATCATTATACAGGTGGGACTTGTAGTCCTACACATACAACATGCTGTTGAGTATCCCAACAGGCAGACAAGTCACTCAGGGCAGCAGTTGTATTCATTCCCTTTGCAGAGCAGGGGGAGGGGCAGAGATTATTGTTATTTCATGTAAACAAAGGCCAGAAGAGAACCAGGGAAATGAGGAAATATATAATTTATTTTGCCTAAAACTTGCTTAACTTAGCTATATATTGCTGCCCATCAGATTTACAGTGCTATATATTTTTTTCATAACTCAGACAACCCCTTTAAAGGAATATTCCAGTTTTTATTTTTTTCATTTATTTGTTTATATAATAGCAAATCATACAATTTTCTAATATACATGTATTTAAAATTCTGCATACATGTCTTTCTTGTATCAGGCTGTTGACACCTATGTGCAGCAGTCGTTTAGTCCATGTACCAGTCCTCTGTAATGTATCCATCGCCTAACTGAAACATGGCATCAGTCATGTGACACCCTTCACATCATTTAATCCCTGAGATTCAGTAAGCATCAGTGTTACATTACATACATGTGCTGGGTCTGCACACATCCATGTGATAAGTAAATAGGACTAGTAGTGGAATAGTGATTTTTTTTTAAAATTTTGGGTATTACACTAACTATATTACTGTGTGTTTTATATGGCTATCTGTCTTTAGGTGATTTGTAAAATGGCTGCCAGTCTCTAGATGATGTTGTCACATTGTTAACAAAATTAAAGGCTATGTACACCTTTGGAGTCAATTTTTTTAATGGTTGGATTTAACTTATTTTTGGCTAAAAGTCATATTTTCAATTGGTCTTTATAAAAAAAATATTGAGCTGTTCAGTCACAAAGGGTTAACTGTTTTTCTAGTTCTGTGATTGGTACTTTCACTTTGTGCCAGCCATCTAATTACCCTTCTCTCTAAACTACTGAGAGGTCATAAACACTTATTTAAGCCACATTCTTATCAGTAAGATAAGAACTGAGCTATAATGAGTGTTTATAAGGTCAGAGAGCAGAGATAAGGAGTCCGTCTGCTCCTCAGATGACGAAAAGGACAGAAAATCCACAGGCAGCTAGCAGAGCATCTCAGCTCTGTACACAAAAAAGGACTTCATATTGTTAATAAAGACCAATTTCAAAAAATGATTTTTAGCTCAAAAAAGTATAATGCAATAATAAAAAAATTGCCCCCAAATGCCGTTTTTGAAGGGAAAAAAGAAGTGTGTTTTTTTTATTGCTTAGTATTAGGGAAAGGAAGAATAAAAGTGAGGGATCTACTGAATCTACATGTGCATTTGAAAGTCGAAAGATTTGTAAATGCCACAAATATTTCCATATTTTTTAACAGAATTTTTTTTTTTTTTTAACTAAAAAATCCAATGTTTTTCCACAACATGACGAAAGCCAGGACGTGAGGGCCCAGTGCACCGGGTGCAGTCAGGCGTACACTATATATAAACCAATACTTTTTACGCTTTTGAGCAAACTGCAAACTTTCACCGGGTGCTGTTACAAGGGAGAGAGAAACCATCACAAAGGTGATTAATGTGAAACAGGCGAATGAGAAGAAAATCACCAAAACACAAAATGCAATTTTCTTACAAAATCGCTGTTTCCAGCGACCCCCTGCCTATGACCATCATCTTACGGGACACAGCGATCATCTGTGATCCAACGCAATAGTGACAAAGCGAGACGAGCAATCTGAGGATTGAGGATTTGCCTCTGTGGATTTGGAAGGGAGGGGAGGCGGAAAGAATTTCCGGATCGCGGGAGGGGAAAGTCACTGTGATTGGTTGATGGATAAGATGATGGTTATTAATTTGTAGAGAAGCGGGTTAAGGAGAGGTAGGAGTTTAACCCCTTGCTAGCAAAAAGGAGTCAGGAGAAGTGATTAGGCACAGGAGCTGGTGAGTGAGCAGCGGAAAGCCAGAAATGCGTTAGTGCAAGGAACCCGAAAAGCCATAGGATTAGTCCATTCCCAAATCACAGCCATTAAAACACCCGATTGTAGGTCGGCCATGCGGGAGGTACAAACACACCTTCTTCGGGAGCTGCAACGACTGCAGCTTCTACTAAGCCTGGGAGAATAGAGAACAAAACAAATGCAGTGTAATTCACATGCCGTGTACAGGTCTTCTGCAACTGGAAGGGAGAGAGAGCGGCATAGGGAAGAACGGGGGGTGAATAATGTGCTGCAAACAGTCAATGTGAATGCTACGTTATTCCCCAAGGCACAGGTCCCGGTAAACTGCCTGCCAGCCCGATGATGTCATCAGGACAGGCGGGGCTGATAGGAAGCCCCGCCCCCTTGGCTTTACCAGGACGTGTCACATTGAGGGCCTTACCTGAGGAGGAAGGTGAGTGAGAGGGCTCTGGAGACACTATACAACACGTTATACTCCAAGAATGGAAGAAAACACTTATGTTACAGTAGAAATTATAATCACGTGGACAGAAAGGAAAGATTGGTCTGCCCTCCTGACACGTCGGGGTTAATAAATAATTACATTCTCCAATAAATATCAATTCTAGAGCATTTTCTTAGGACTTCACGAAAAATATTAATACATTAAGTTGCCATTAAAGGGGTTGTGCCCCAAACTTTAAAATTAGAGATGAGCGAGCATGCTCGGCCGAGCATGCTCGAGTGCCATTTTTGCGTATTTGCGTACGCATTTTAAAATTCGTACGCTATTCAAACGCATATTTTAATCTATACGCAAATGCGTACGAATAGCGTACAAATTGAATTTGTACGCTATTCGTACGCATTTGCGTATAGATTAAAATATGCGTATGAATAGCGTACAAATTTTAAAATGCGTACGCAAATACGCAAAAATGGCACTCGAGCATGCTCGGCCGAGCATGCTCGCTCATCTCTATTTAAAATGTATTTTCGTAACTTACTCTAGCTCCTACTCCTCCGTAAATATATATATATATTTTTTTAAATTTACCTCATTTGCAGTTTTCTCCTATCCCCCATGCTTGAATCCTACTTCCTGGTTTGTTATGTGACTGCTATCCCACCACACCTCAGGGCAGTGAGCTGTGTAATGACATCAGCAGATCATGTGACACTAACCACGCCCCTTGTTCAGACCAATGATGCTTCCTACGTCCTACATTACAAGGTTCCAATGCAGGACGTAACCAACAGCAACGGAATATCGAAACAATTTTGCCACGGCAAAATAGACAAATAACTTTAGAATACGGCAGTTTTGATAAATGGTGGTATTTGAGGAAAATGACTGATATCTGTTGGGCAGGATACATTTATATTAGCGGCACAACCCCTTAAAGCTTTTGGTGGGGCGTTTCCATACACTGTCCAATCAGAGCTGGAAGTATCAGACCGGATCGGGACACCCAACTCTAACAAAAGGATTGGTAACGCCCAACTGTCAATGTATTAATATTTTTCCAGTGGGAGTAACAGAGGAACGGCACAATATACCATTTTTAAATTTTTTTTTTTTTACAAAAGATACACAGAATACAAATATTTAGCCAAGCGGACATATCAGTAGCAGCTTCAGGGCCCATTTATATACTGTCACGAACAGGATCACTTCTGTGCAAATAGAAGACAGAGACTGGAAACAGGGGTATGGAGGATTTGCTGTCATGTTGAGGTATGTAGGCAATCTGTAGGTAGGATGATGTAGGAAATCGGTTCCTATCATTGACCTGATGTATTTGGGATCCGCTCTGCACTGAGTACAGAAGTGATTCTGTTCATATAAATTCTTATATTTATCTGGCTGAGCTGCAATACCAGACATATCCTGCGGACAGGCGTGGCACTATTCTTGGAATAAAAAATAAGCAGCCATGTTTTTATAAATTCTTTTGAACTACATTCAAGAATTAGGGTAAAGCCACACGGTCAGGTTTCCTGATGCAGGTTTGGAGACGAAAATCAGGACTGGATCATAAAAGTATAAAAAGTATAAAGGACAGATACGACTTCTCCTCTTTTTTTGAATTCACTCCGGGCTTTGGCTTTCAAAATTGCATCAGGAAACCTGACTGTGCAGCCATACCCTTAAAAATATCCCCCCAAAAAAGTTCAAGACTCTGTATCATCGTCTCTTTTCCTTGTGATGACCAGCAGATCATAGACGGGAGCATAGTAGAGTAATTAGCATTCTGGTCTAACTGGCTTTCCAGTCTGGCTGATTACCATACTAATTACTGAATGTGCTGAAAATCTCCTCACTGCCAGTGGGGGACCAGTGCTATATACAGACGGAGGGTGACCAGAGAGGGGGCCGCTCATGTGTGCAGCTCAATCCATTCAAGTCTTTGGAGGTCCCCGAAACAGCCCAGAGGACCTTTATTCTAGCATTCATTAAAGGAGGGATGCCCAACTAGCGGCCCTCCAGCTGTTGCAAAACTACACTTTCCAGCATGCCTGGACAACCTACAGCTATCAAGGCATGCTGGGAGTTGTAGTTTTGCAACAGCTGGAGGGCCACAGGTTGAGCATCTTTGCTTAAAGGATTCCTAGGTCATCGGTTATCAGAATGGCGGGGATCTGACTCGCGGGTCTGCATCCTCTTCAGTGTTTACCTGTACTGTAGCGGCGGTGCAATGTAATTACAGTTGTTAATACCATTCACTTCATAGGGAGAGGACCCTGTACCGACCCAGCACTGCCCCTACAATCTAGGTAAACAATGAAGAGGATGCAAAGCTTTCATGGTCACCACGACCTCTTTAAACAGCTGATCAGACCCCCACTGATTTGATAATGATGACCGATCCTGAGGACAGGCCATCAATAGCTAAGTACCAGAAAACTAAGTTTCAAGAATAACATTGTGTTTACCTGCAGTGACCACTAGAGGGAGCTTAGTGCATACACTGAACTCAATACCAGCACAGTATACGGTAGGCTCCTAAGCTCCCCCTAGTGGTGGCAGTCCAGAATTTTGAACCTCTAAAATGGTGATCTCTCCCTAGCTTGCTCCACTTCTGTCCTACCCTGGTAATATACAAGACGTCTTCGTGCCGCCATACTGCAGAACAATCTACCGTAATCTACTGTCCTGACTGTGACAGGTTAAATTACTTTTTGGAGCAATTATGTTGTTCGCGTGAAGACCTGATCACTATGCAATCATCTGTCGGGTGGAGCCCTGTGTTATGGGGATGCAGGGACAATATGTAATAATGTGACGGACACCAGACAGGTACAATTACAGGTATAATAAAACTTTATGGCGAGGATACTTACGTTGCTCAGCTGGCGCTGCATCGGCTTTCAGGGCGAGTTTCTGGCGGGACAGCAGTTCCTTCTCCTCTTCGATCTGCTGCCTCTCCTGCTCCAGCTCCTGCAACCTGTTACCTGTACTCTGCAGCTCCTGTTCAAGATGCCGGATGAGGTCGTTCTTTTCCTGCATTTGCTTTTCAAGAAAGACTCTTTCGTCTGTGTACCCATCGAGGAGGCCTGGAGAGAGAAACGGGGGGACACCTGTTAGTAGAGAGTTGAAATGAAAGACCAAGACAGAATAAAACTGTGAGGAAAATATTGAAAATAATGTGAATTACAACCATTAATTAGCGGGATGGATAACCCTTTAAAGGTGTCAAGTGTTTGCAAATACATTACTTATCCTGTATTGATCCTGTATTATACTCCAGAGCTGCAATCACAATTCTTCTGGTTGTTATTAGAAACAGTAAACAAGCATGCAGACAGGCACAAGCCTAAAAGCCTTACTGAGCTCCTATAATGTAGAGGGGTGTAGCATTCAGAATACATGATGGTCAGCAGGGAATGCTGGAAGAGTTCCCATCTGAAGCAAGCAGGGATAAGAATGCAGCTCTGGACTTGAAATTGTAAAACAGTATAAGTACAAAATAAGCAATTTAACATACAGTATGTACACAAATAGTGAGTGCAGCTCTGGAGTATAATACAGGATGTAACTCAGGATCAGTACAGGATAAGTAATGTATGTACACAGTGACTGCACCAGCAGAATAGTGAGTGCAGCTCTGGAGTATAATACAGGATGTAACTCAGGATCAGTACAGGATAAGTAATGTATGTACACAGTGACTGCACCAGCAGAATAGTGAGTGCAGCTCTGGAGTATAATACAGGATGTAACTCAGGATCAGCACAGGATAAGTAATGTATGTATATACACAGTAATGCACCAGCAGAATAGTGAGTGCTGCTCTGGAGTATAATACAGGATGTAACTCAGGATCAGTACAGGATAAGTAATGTATGTACACAGTGACTCCACCAGCAGAATAGTGAGTGCAGCTCTGGAGTATAATACAAGATGTATCTCAGGATCAGTACAGGATAAGTAATGTAATGTATGTACACAGTGACTGCACCAGCAGAATAGTGAGTGCAGCTCTGGAGTATAATACAGGATGTAACTCAGGATCAGTACAGGATAAGTAATGTAATGTATGTACACAGTGACTGCACCAGCAGAATAGTGACTGCTGCTCTGGAGTATAATACAGGATGTAACTCAGGATCAGTACAGGATAAGCAATGTATGTACACAGTGACTGCACCATCAGAATAGTGAGTGCAGCTCTGGAGTATAATACAGGATGTATCTCAGGATGAGTACAGGATAAGTAATGTAATGTATGTACACAGTGACTGCACCAGCAGAATAGTGAGTGCAGCTCTGGAGTATAATACAGGATGTATCTCAGGATCAGTACAGGATAAGTAATGTAATATATGTACACAGTGACTGCACCAGCAGAATAGTGAATGCAGCTCTGGAGTATAATACAGGATGTAACTCAGGATCAGTACAGGATAAGTAATGTATGTACACAGTGACTGCACCAGCAGAATAGTGAGTGCAGCTCTGGAGTATAATACAGGATCTAACTCAGGATCAGCACAGGATAAGTAATGTATGTACACAGTAATGCACCAGCAGAATAGTGAGTGCAGCTCTGGAGTACAATACAGGATGTAACTCAGGATCAGTACAGGATAAGTAATGTATGTACACAGTGACTGCACCAGCAGAATAGTGAGTGCAGCTCTGGAGTATAATACAGGATGTAAATCTGGATCAGTACAGGATAATGAACATAATGTATGTACACAGTGACTCCACCAGCAGAATAATGAGTGCAGCTCTAGAGTAGAAGATAATGTAATGTATTTTATTTACTATTATTTTTTAACATTTTATGTAGATTTATTCAGTGTATACATTGTGAGATGGTGGTCAAATGCAGATGAAAATAAAAACTTGAGTACTATGGAGACTGCCGCTCGTCATCATTCCCACACAATGCTGTGTATGACGGTGTATACTTCGCTCATACACAATAGTATCTCCTCCTATAGAGGACATAAGCTGATTTCCAGGACGTGGCTGATCTGCTCTACACCTGCCTCGTCCACACAATTGCTACGCGACCACAGATAATGCACATAACTGCACAACTCAGTAAGCGTGAAAGGGATGACATAAATGTGCCGCCACTCACTGCAGGCACATCACTTATTAATAGCAGATAAATATTGACAGGACAAGTCCGCACAGGTTTTATAGCTTTGTCTCTGAATTCCAGCTGTCATCTCCTCGCTCTATCTGAAGGATTCTTGGTGACCTCCATGGAAACAGTTTCCACAATAAGAAATCCCTCTGACGATTTCCGCGCTCGTGTTTATGTGATGCCCATGCTATTGACCAAACATACTAATGACACGTCATGCTGACACGCTAAATTATCAGGACACGGCTGTAGAAGAGTCATCGTCTTTTATGAAAGCAGGACCACCTTCTATGAGGCAGAGCGGGCAGCAGCTCTCGTTATGGAGGACCATTTGTATGCCTGCTAAAGGAATTTGAATGGTTGACATGCAATACTACATTTGACCTGTAGTGGCCGCTGTAGCAGAAACGAATAGTTAGCCAGTGGCTTCACCGATCACTGGGGATTCTGAAGCTTGATGTGTCTCTGCAATAACTGAAGGCTGGGTTACCTGGTCATTTCTTGGCAGGGCAGGCGCCATCATGTCATAACGGAAACCCATTGTGACCAGCTTCCCAACCGCTAAGTGCAAGTTTTTAATTTTACCGCCTGGTTTTACTGCAGATCAGGTTGTATTTTTTGTCCAGGTTTGTTTTTTGTTTTTTTAAATTGGACTATAACGAGGTAAACACGACCTTGACTGCCCTGCGGCGAGGATGTTGCAACCATGTTCAGGCGACCACTGCAGCCGATCACAGGTGTCAGCCGCTTGTTGCGTACAAGACCGCCGAGGCCAGTGATTGTCATATGTACACTTGTGCAGGACAGTTAAAGGGGCATTCCAGTTGTTACATATTATCCCCTATTCACAGAGTAACTATTAGATTGGTGGGGAACCCATATCCCTCGGAGCCCTGTGGAAATGAATGGAGCGACAGGTTGGGCATACAAACTGCTGCTCCATTGAGATCTATGGAAGTTTCGTAAATAGCCAAGTGCGTCTCCAGAACTCCAGTAGAGATGAATGGAGTGGCAGTGTACATGCCTTACCATTCGTTTCGGGGGTGGGGTTTGGTTCTCCGAAAGGTAGGGGATCTCTGTTCTTGTGATCGGTGGCGGTCCCAGTGGTAGGATCCCCACCGATCTTATAGACAGGATAGAGGATAACTTGTAACAACCAGAATATCCCTTTAAGGCATAACAGCTGTCCTCCAGCTGTTGTAAAACTACAACTCCCCTTATGCCCTGCTGTAGGCTGTCTGGGCATGCTGGAGGTTGTAGTTTTGCAACAGTAGAAGGGCTGGATGTTGGGCATCCCTGCTTTAAGGGATTCTGTCAGCAGTTTTGGCCATGTTAAACTCCTGACACCACTAGGCAGGGGCTGGTGAGAGCAGTACAAACACACCTTTTGTGGAGCATTTATTAACAGGAGTAGTATGAACATGAAGTTTTATTGTGCTAGCTCCTCCCCTCCCCTCTGAGTGACAGCTGTAGTGTTCTCCTGGTTGGATGCTACAGCTGTCACTCAGAGCAAAGGGGAGGGACTGTGAAGCAATTCAGTTCAGAGAGCAGTTTAACAGGGCACTTGCAGGAGCAGAATCTAGAAGATTGAAGAGTTATGTAATGCTGAACTTCTCCTGCGGAAGCACGGCAGAAGAATTGAACACTTCCTGCAAGGTTCCCCCAGAGGTTACTTCTAGGCAACAGGGGTCTCTGTGATCATCTTATTGTGAAGGGACCCTTCTAAGTAAGATTATACAAAGTGGAAAAGCCACTTCCCCCAGGATCTGTGCATTTTTGGTGCCCAACCTAACTGGTACTATAGGAGAGAGGCATTGAGGGTGTGGGATTATCACGTTGACCGGTCCCCTCTAAAAACCCTTTTTTCGTAAGTTTTGGTGCTCACTGCACAGAGTTAATGATCAACCTGCCCATAATTTCTCGTTCAATCCGCCATCAGTCACAAGGAAGCATAGAATGGGCCTGAGGGCAAGCGATGCGAGGTATTAAACTTTCAGCTGCATTCCTTTACAATGGAAAGGCGAGGTAAAGCGCTCCACCCAAAACAAAAAAACAACAACGTATAGTCCTTAAAGGGGTCGTCTCACTTCAGCAAGTGCCATGTATCATGTGGAGAAAGTTACTACAAGGCACTTACTAATGTATTGTGATTGTCCATATTGTCTCCTTTGCTGGCTGGATTCATTTTTCCATCACATTATACACTGCTCGTTTCCATGGTTACAGACCACTCTGCAATCCATCAGTGGTGGTCGTCTTTGCACTGTGTTTGGTTCAAAAACCAAGTTATGCTACGCGTTCACATCAAATTATTAAGTCTACTTCTAAAAAAAAAAATTAAAAAACTTTTCTACACGACTTATATAAAACCATTCTGAATGTTCGCATTGAAGATTCACCATGAGCTACCTGCATCTGAAATGCAGACTCATCAAAAAACTTTTTTTTTTACTGTTTTGAGCGTGTTTCAGCCACATAATAAAGCCATAAAAATCAGACGACACTGCCCTGCAGGAGATTCCTCCTGTACAGGACCGACTTGTAAGAGTCATAAAAATGGTATAATATTTAAGCAGCATTAGTTATTGGCTCGACCTATGTTCACACTTGCACTGTGTTCAGTGGATACCAATGGAGCCTGACAGACCACAGTAACGCGTTTCATCATGGCGTTACTGGTCGTGATACAGCATTATTCTTCCCGCCAACAGAGGTTTCTTCAATGTATTATAATGGATTGGTATTAACCCCTTAATGACTGGGCCAATTTCAGCCTTCGAGGGATTGTCTCAATCCCAGTGTGCAAGCACGACCACCGCTGATGGATTGCAGGGTGGTCGTAACCCCTGGAAACGAGTAGTGTACAACGTGATGGGAAAATGAATCCAGCCAGCAAAGGAGGCAATATGGGTAATCACAATACATTAGTAAGTGCCTTGTATTAACTTTCTCTACATGATAAATGCTATTTGCTGAAGTGAGACCACCCCTTTAAAAGAGTTGGCTGACCAGGAATAGAGTCATTTTTAACCAGTCCCTGGAGCCTGTTGAAAAACTCACGTTCACCTGCTCCCTGCTGCTCCGTTCCAGCGCCCTGGCTCCGTTCAGCCAGAAGTTGAATTCGAGTCATTCAGCAGGTAGCACACGCTCCGAGAGCTGGGAAAAAATGCCCATAATCCTGAAAAAACCCCTTTAAAGGGGTTCTCCGGGAATAAGGAAAATGAAAATACTTAAATTTTACTTCATTATAAATATATTCCCAAATACCTTTCATTAGTTATAATGGATCGTTTTGTCTGGGGAGCCATGATTAGGAGAAACAAAATGTCTGCCGTCCTATCAGTACACACAGAACCTGTCCTAATCACACAAGAGGACAAGTTACTTCACAACACTGAGGTAAAGAGCTGCCTCATCCTCCTCTCTGCTCGTCAGGGATTATCATCCTGAATACAGATGATACGATCTTTAGCTGAATCTCTGTAGGAATGGAGTTCATGAGCAGATGTGGCTAATGAGCAACAGCACTTGTATGCAGTCTCCATTACCACAGTCTGTCCTGTCCGTCCTCTCTGTGCTTCATTTCTCCTCATGAACTCCATTCCCACAAAGATTCAGCTAAATATCATATTAAACTGTATTCAGGATCATAATCCCTGACAAGCAGAGCAGAGAGGAGGATGAGGCAGCTCTTTATCTCAGTGTTGTGAAGTAACTTGTCCTCCTGTGTGATTAGGACAGGTTCTGTGTGGACTAATAGGACGGCGGCCATTTTGTTTCTCCTAACCATTGCTCCTTAGACAAAACAATCCATTATAACTAATGAAAGGTATATAGGAATATATTTATAATAAAGTAATATTTACGTATTTTCATTTTCTTAATTCCCAGAGAACCCCTTTAAGGACCAGAACAATTTTTTAATTTATTTTCCATCTTTTTTATTTTTATTTTGTGTTCAACGTAGCTGTATATGAGGCTTTGGAATTTGCAGAATTAGGTTTTTTTTTTTTGTTTTGTTTTTTTACATACAGTACATATTAGTATTCCTTTATTTCATTTTTTTTAATTTTTTTCCCAGAAATGCAGAAAAGAAGAAATTCAGCCGCAGTTTTTCCTATTTTCTTATGGCGTGCACGATAAACGATGCTTGTACAGGTTGTTGCCGTTGGGGTGATTCCACGTGTGCATATAAGTCTATGTTTTGGGACACCCAAAAATGTTTGTGTGGTTTTTTTTCCACTTATTTTATTGTTTGGCGTACATTACCGTATTTACGGATCGTTCACAGGGAGATGTTAGGGCCTACTTACAGGAGCTCTAATATCAGGGAATATGGTCAGACAGTCCCGGGCCCCTCCAATGGACCCGGTGCCATGTGCCCACATTAGTTATGGCCCCCGATCAGATCACAGGGATACCATGTGATGCGCTAAAACAGGAGTCTCCCCTCAAGCTGTCCCTTTAAAGGGGTTGTCCAGGATTTTGATACTGATGGCCTATCCACAGGATAGGACATCTTTTTCAGATTGGCGGGGGTCTGACACCCCTACCAATCTGTGAGGGGAACTATACAGCTCAGCCCATTAGAGGGGGGGCTGGCCCGTTCTTAAAATTATGGGGCATGTACTAGTTGTCGGTATTACTAGTAATAGGAGTGAGAAAAATGCGGATTGTGCATGGAGGGAAGGTTTTTGAATTTTGTGGATCTGTGTTTTGCAGACCTCAATACGGGCATGAGGCCTTAGGACGATCCATATCTGCTCATCAGCGATGTCCCACCTGTTCTCAATCTCGTCCATGAGCATCACTGCGGCCTGATGGCGGTGTATCATATGGCAACGGTCACCAAGCCTCTTGCCATCGGGCCTCAGTGGTGTTCAGGAGACAGGGCCGCACTGTCGTTTTTGGACATTTTAGGCCACTGCTCTTTGCAAGGGCTGCGCTCCCCTTCGTCTCCTACATAGCGTCCACTGCTGGGGAAACGTAGCATGATACGGCGGTCATATCCATCACACTGTAAGTAGGTAACAGGCTCTTATCTTATACCAGAGTTCAGTCGTGCTCGGAGCTTCCAGCACTGAACGCTTCAGAAATTCCAGCAATGCAGGAAATCAATAAAACCCTGAACCTTGTATGGGAAATCTGTGTTCCTGCTGCACGAGCAATAGAGGGGAGATGACCCCAATACTGGCCGCATGCTATACACAGCTGGATGCTCCTTCCAGTAATCCACCCCCATTGCCGATTGAGCAGGGACAGACCCTACAGAAAACGTCCATTTCTTTGTTCATTTCCAGAAGGAAAAACAGAGGAACGGCACAACATAAAACTATGAGAAAAACTGCTCAGGAATTGTTATTTTATGGGGAATGCAATAGTTTACTCATTCACTCATTCATTTTTGCCTTCCCCTGGATCAACTTGTAGGAAAACAGGCTGAACTGGATGGACAGATGTCTTTTTTCGGCCTTACAAACTATGTTACTATGTTACACAACTGTAGTGTTTTGAGGTTCGGCAAATTACGGATACCGGCCGTGTGCGTTCCACAATTTGCAGACCGTACATAGCCGCAACTATAATATAAAATGCCTATTGCGGACATGAAGAATGCTCTATCTTTTTTAGCTGGGGCCGCAGAACAGAACCTCTGTGTGCTGTCCGCATCTTTTGTGAATGCGTCTGCACCCGTTCCGCTGTCTGAATGAGCCCTAAACGGCACGTCAGGAGAGATGACAGGTCTTCTTTAAAGGGGTTGTCTCACTTCATTAAATAGCATTTATCATGTAGAGGAAGTTATTAATGTATTGTGATTGTCCATATTGCTTCCTTTGCTGGCTGGATTCATTTTTCCATCACATTATACACTGCTAGTTTCCATGGTTACGACCAACCTGCAATCCATCAATGGTGGTCATGCTTGGACACTATAGGAAAAAGCACTTGTCTATGTGAGCTCCCGGCCACCAGAGAGGCTGACGCTTTTTCCTATAGTGCACAAGCATGACCACCACTGATGGATTGCAGGGTGGTCGTAACCATGGAAACGAGCATTGTATAATGTGATGGAAAAATTAATCCAGCCAGCAAAGGAAGCAACATGGACAATCACAATACATTAGTAAGTGGATTGTATTAACTTCTTCTACATGATAAATGCCATTTACTGAAGTGAGACAACCCCTCGGTCGCCGGCCTCCTCCTCATAGCCTGGTTGAGCCCATACACGCTGCACTGTCAGCGGATCCCACGGTAGTATTATCTAATGTGCGCGGCTCAGATCATGACATTACATAATGTGATACAGTGTCAAAAAAAAGGAGGACCTAAAAAATATCTCAAGTCATCACAAGAGAAAAAAAACTATTACCAAACAGCAAGTCTGAGGAGGCGCAGGGTCCTCCCCCCACTGCGGACTTGCTATTTGGTCACACTCCTTTTTTTTCACTTGTACTCACCTTGCATGGTGAGCAGACACTCCCTGGGCTTGGAGGAGATTGAACACTGCACTCAGCATAAACACGACACCATCGACATAGGCTGATATAGAAATATGTGGTTTCCATGTGCAGCCTCCCCCGAGGGCCTAAACCACAGATGACTACATGCATTTCTGACGTCTGGTGCTATATTCTCGCTCTCCTACCATCAACTCCTTATGATACAAGTATGGAAATCAATGGTCAAAGTAGAGATCACAGGTCTCTAATACCGGCCATAAACATTAGATGGATATCGACCCAACCCACTGATATTTACAGGAAAGGCTGACCATCGGGTGTGTATGGAGGTGTCTGGTCTCTTCCTTAAAGGTGGGGGGAAGGAAGGGTCAGACAGGAATAATGCAAGTCACCAGTACATACTAAATGGTAAAACACTGGGTAACTCTGACATGGAAAAGGACCTAGGAATTTTAGTGAACAGCAAACTAAGCTGCAGAAACCAGTGTCAGACAGCTGCTGCCAAGGCCAATAAGATAATGGGTTGCATCAAAAGAGGCATAGATGGCGGTGATGAGAACATAGTCCTGCCACTTTACAAATCACTAGTCAGACCACACATGGAGTACTGTGTACAGTTCTGGGCTCCTGTGAACAAGGCAGACATAGCAGAGCTGGAGAGGGTTCAGAGGGGGGCAACTAAAGTAATAACTGGAATGGGTGGACTACAGTACCCAGAAAGATTATCAAAATTAGGGTTATTCACTAGAAAGGGGAGATCTAATAACTATGTATAAATATATCAGAGGTCAGTACAGAGATCTCTCCCATCATCTATTTATCCCCAGGACTGTGACTGTGACGAGGGGACATCCTCTGCATCTGGAGGAAAGAAGGTTTGTACACAAACATAGAAGAGGATTCTTTACGGTAAGAGCAGTGAGACTATGGAACTCTCTGCCTAAGGAGGTGGTGATGGTAAGTTCACTAAAAGAGTTCAAGAGGGGCCTGGATGTATTTCTGGAGGGTAATAATATTACAGGTTATAGTTACTAGAGAGGGGTCGTTGATCCAGGGAGTTATTCTGATGTCTGATTGGAGTCGGGAAGGAATTTTTTTCCCCCTAAAGTGAGGAAAATTGGCTTCTACCTCACAGGGTTTTTTTTTTGCCTTCCTCTGGATCAACTTGCAGGATAACAGGCCGAACTGGATGGACAGATGTCTTTTTTCGGCCTTACAAACTATGTTACTATGTTCAATTTCAATATGCCAAACCTACAGTTACCTAGAGAGATAGGCAGCCTCCAGAGGTGGCTTATCACCTGCTACCTGGAATCGGGAGGGTCAGTGGTCATCCCAACGAGCATCTAAACATCTAAAGAGCCATAGAGCCTAGAGGCTGATGTTCTGTATGTGGAGTAATGGAGTTTGGCCGTGCACCCCTGCACTTACCTTCTGCTCTGCTGAGCTCCAGTGCCAAGTGCTCTCTGGCTTTGGCCTCCTCGTTGAGTCTTTCTTGAAGCTCCTCCTGGCATCTGAGCAGCTCAGTAGTCTCCTGTTTCCTCTTGATGGACTCCCGCACCAGTTCTGTCTGTGACACCTTGGCATGAGCAAGCTGCAACCAGAACAAGAAGTCATGTTAACACATTTTATTTGTTTTTCCCATTACCGGACCACAGCAGATACAGTCAGCAGTAAGGTTAGGCTTCTTTCACACTTGGGTGTTCTGGCCGGAAAGAAGCCGGACAAAAAACGTTGCGTGCAGCAGCTTTTGTCTGGGTAGCGGCCGGATCCCTACCAGACTCCATTATAGTCACTGGGGTCCAAAGGGAAGGCGGTAGGATCTGGCAATGCCAAATCTGGAGAACTCTGGCAGGCTGGTCTCTACTGAAACATCCTGTCAGAGTTCCCTGCCGTGAGTATGAAACTAGTCTTATCAGGTTGTGTCTTCCCACGTTAATATTCTTTGCTCTTTGGAGATCTGAGCAATAACACTCTCACAAAAGAGACACATTACTAAAGAGCATGATGGAAGACGAAGACCACATCAAAGCTGGAGGAGGAAGTCTCGGCGCTCCTCAAGACAAAGAGACACTGTTCAATGTGCCGCCCAGAGGATTACAGTGTGATAGCGGGTACATGAAGGTAAATCTGCCTCACCCAAATAGATTTACTATTGCCACGCTAATGTGGCTTATTTCTTCCAGGAGCAACGCCATGGGATGTGTGTGGTATTACAGCTCTGCTTCATTCACTTCAAGGGAGCAGAGCTGCAATACCATACACAACACATGGTGGGGCTCTTTTTTTCTAATCCTGTTCAACCCTTTTATACTTTGCATGAGTAACGAGGAATAAATGGAGGAGGATTACAAGACTCACTCTCTCAATATATTTGTGCTGCTTTATAAACACGCTCATCATTAAACCAGTTATTACGGCCAAGTAAGGTAACAACAATGTGACTATACACTATATAATTGTACAAAGTCACCTGACTAGATATTTTCAGATATGGTCATGGCTGATGAGCACAAATTGATGGGTCTTTATAGTGTGACTCCTATCGAAGCTAGAAGAACCAAAAGTATTCACCCTTTTTTTTACTGTGAATTCTGAGATCCGGGAATAAAGTAGGCTTGACAAGGCTAAGGTGCATAAGTGATAAATATATTAAAGATATCTATACAAACAGATTATATACAAGTCACCTAGCATTCAAACAAATGACCATCAACCAGTTCCCAACATGGTATCTAGCTGACCACCATGGTGATACAAAGAGGAAGAGATTATCACAAGACATGTTACGCGATCAATGTCATCAGTGGAGCTGCCCTCTTTGTTACATGCCTAGAAGTTTAGCTTCCTCTCCCCTCCTAAAGGTCTACAGCAGGGCTCAGCAACCTTCAGCACTCCAGATTTTGTGAAACTACAACTCCCAGCATGCAAACTTATACAGCTGTTCTTGTAACTCCCACAGAAGTGAAAGGAGGATTCTGGGACTTGTAGTTTCAGAACAGCTGGAGTGCCAGAGGTTGTTGACCCCTGTTGGTCTACAGCAGGCATCCCCAAACTGCGGCCCTCCAGATGTTGTAAAACTACAACTCCCAGCATGCCCAGACGGCCTACAGCTATCAGCCGACAGCAGGGCATGGTGGGAGTTGTAGTTTTACAACAGCTGGAGGGCCGCAGTTTGGGGATGCCTGGTCTACAGTGTGCAGTACGTGTGTATAGTAACCTCTGCCCATTAAGGAACGTGGGCTGGTACAAGGTAACAATCCTGATGACTGTAGAACAATTGAGGCTTGTATATACTCACTAACTCACTACATTACAAGCAATATCACTACATTAAAGGGTACTAATTAAAGGGAAAGAACCACTAAGAATAAACACTGCCACACACCCAGACTCGGGTTCTGTTCCCACCTGCGTTGTGCATTCTGTAGATAAGGGAAGCATGCCGAATTTCTGGGTCCCTTGTATGACTCTACTGTGTCTGACGGTCCCCACTGACTGCAGTGGTGTCCGTCACTTGACGTGAAGAATAGTACTGCATGCTGCGCTATTCCTGTTGTCAAATCTGATGGAATATGTGGAGTGGCTCTGAAACAGAGACTCGGGCGCACGTTCAAAATCATATAGCTAATCAGCAGAAAATAAAATTGCTTATACACTAAGAAGATCCTACCCCTGTGATGGCTAACCTCCGGCATTCCATCTGGGGTAAAACTACGACTCCCAAGATGTACACTTGCTGGGCTGTCGTAGTTTCACCACAGCTGGATTGCCGGAGGTAAACCGTCACTGTCCCTCCCTATCCTGTACTGATGAGGAGCAAAGTCTCCAGATGGGTGTCTCTGGTTTGTCTGATAACGCTAGTCAAGGCTCTTTAACACCCCTGTTTTGCCAGAGTGGAGCTCGAGCAGTGGGAAAAGTATCTAACTGGAGGGGGAAGGACTGCTTTTAATGCTGCTACCTCCGGAATAGTAGAAGCTAGAAATATTCAAACATCTTGTTTGAAAGAAGACATTCCAAGCTTTCAGACAATACCAAAATGACAGCGATATGTTCAGGACAGAGAAAGATATCACTGATAGAAATCAGGATGCTGTGAATGCAGCTGAAAGTGAAAGTAAAAAACAGGTTTTACTCCCAACTTGACTTCTAAGTGATTTCTCCTCTGTTGCTTGGACTTTAGCTGTCATTTGGTCTTGTATGAAAGCCTGGACTGTCAGCTTTCATACAAGACCAGTTGTATGTTTCTAGCTGCTACCATTGAGGAGATATCACCATGTAAAGCAGCCTGGGGGGACTCTAGTTAGCTACTTTTCACACTGCCCGAGCTGGACTCCAGCAAAACAGGTGGTTAATGGATGGACACAGGGCAGGTACAAGGCAGCTACCAATAGGTGTCACTAAAGTTTTCAAATAGGCATACTTTTTCCCAAAAACTGGAGCTCCGTAAGGAAAGCCCGCACCTTCTGAGAACCTCTGTATAATAACAGGCCTCCCTCCGTCACCACTGGATATGGAAATATCCCTTTAATTTGTAGATATGGAAATTATAATGATTATTTTGCATTCGCTGTTATTACTGTAGCATTATACTCAACCAATGTACAAGGCGTGGTGCTGTTTTTGTTCTAATTCTGGACTGCTTTATTAAGTTTGTGGACGTGGGCCCTCAGGCGCTGCTCCACTGCCCCAATGCTCAGTCCATTAGTCCTAAATTTTCATCTGTGACATGTGAACAACCTTCCCAGTAGTAAAGTGCAATAAAAAGTATTAGATAAATGAGAATGATGTAATATATAAAAGGCAAATACACCACACGGGAAATAATACATGTCATCGGGAGCGGACATGTTCTGGGATACGTAAGGCATAGTGTTCTACAGCCTAATGGTAGCTGGAACTGAGCATCGTGGACTATAATACTCCAGACCTGATTACCGCCAGTCACAGAGGTCTGCACCGCGCTCAGGGCGCTAGCCACAATGCAATTATACTGCAACGTCCCCAGAACAGCCATTAATTATTTACATCTCTATTACTCTGGAAGAAGCCATTATATTGTAGAGCCGCATACCATGGCAGAACAGACAGCCCTGTAACTTAATAGCAGGACCCGCTGCTCGTGTTACTTCTCAGCACAGAAACGTACCGCAAAGAAACCGAGGCGGACCGGAGGACTCTGACATACAGCACTCTGGTGAACTGCTGTATCAGATGTACCCCCTCCCCCCCACCAGGCGGCATGTCAAAGATGAAGATCCATTCTTAAAGGGGCTATCATAGATTAGAAAGATTAGAAAAAAAAACCAAAACAGTTGTTTTCTTCCAAAAAGAGCGCCCCACCTGTCTGCAGGCTGTGTGTGGTAGTGCAGCTCCATGCCATTTATTTCAATGGAAAACCATCCATGTGCTTCTGCATCCATGCGGCAGTGCGACAAAAGATAGACATGACTAGTCATAGAGAAATTTCCCAGTGAGCCGATGCCCAGTGGACAGCCCAAGCCCATCCTCACATACGCTGGAGGGGTACATAACGATCTGATGATCCTAGCATTAATTAATGCTAGGAGCAACAGGTACTTATGTACCTGCCCAGCAGTTGCCCTCCAATGGTATTTTGTGCTGCACTGTGGTATCTGGTTCTGCTGGGGCAGTATATTGTGCTGCACTGTGGTATCTGGTTCTGCTGGGGCAGTATAATGTGCTGCACTGTGGTATTTGGTTCTGCTGGGGCAGTATATTGTGCTGCACTGTGGTATTTGGTTCTGCTGGAGCAGTATATTGTGCTGCACTGTGGTATTTGGTTCTGCTGGGGCAGTATATTGTGCTGCACTGTGGTATTTGGTTCTGCTGGGGCAGTATATTGTGCTGCACTGTGGTATTTGGTTCTGCTGGGGCAGTATATTGTGCTGCACTGTGGTATCTGGTTCTGCTGGGGCGGTATATTGTGCTGCACTGTGGTATATGGTTCTGCTGAGGCAGTATATTGTATTGCCCTGTGGTACTTGGTTCTGCTGGGGCAGGTATATTTGTGCTGCACTGTGGTATTTGGTTCTGCTGGGGCAGTATATTGTGCTGCACTGTGGTATTTGGTTCTGCTGAGGCAGTATTTTGGGCTGCACTGTGGTATTTGGTTCTGCTGGGGCAGTATATTGTGGCTGCACTGTGGTATTTGGTTCTGCTGAGGCAGTATTTTGGGCTGCACTGTGGTATCTGGTTCTGCTGGGGCAGTATATTGTGCTGCACTGTGGTATCTGGTTCTGCTGAGGCAGTATTTTGGGCTGCACTGTGGTATTTGGTTCTGCTGGGGCAGTATATTGTGCTGCACTGTGGTATTGGTTCTGCTGAGGCAGTATTTTGGGCTGCACTGTGGTATTTGGTTCTGCTGAGGCAGTATATTGCGCTGCACTGTGGTATCTGGTTCTGCTGGAGCAGTATTTTGTGCTGCACTGTGGTATTTGGTTCTGCCTGGGGCGGTATATTGTGCTGCGCTGTGGTATTTGGTTCTGCGGGGGTGGTATTTTGTGCTGCACTGTGGTATTTGGTTCTGCTGGGCAGTATATTGTGCTGCACTGTGGTATTTGGTTCTGCTGGGGCGGTATTTTGTGCTGCACTGTGGTATCTGGTTCTGCTGGGGCAGTATTTTCTGCTGCACTGTAGTATTTGGTTCTGCTGGGGCGGTATTATGTGCTGCACTGTGGTATTTGGATCTGCTGGGGCGGTATTTTGCGCTGCACTGTGGTATTTGGCTCTGCGGGGGTGGTATTTTTGTGCTGCACTGTGGTATTTGGCTCTGCTGGGGTGGTATTTTGTGCTGCACTGTGGTATTTGGTTCTGCGGGGGTGGTATTTTGTGCTGCACTGTGGTATTTGGTTCTGCTGGGGCAGTATATTGTGCTGCACTGTGGTATTTGGTTCTGCTGGGGCGGTATTTTGTGCTGCACTGTGGTATTTGGTTCTGTGGGGGTGGTATTTTGTGCTGCACTGTGGTATTTGGTTCTGCTGGGGCAGTATATTGTGCTGCACTGTGGTATTTGGTTCTGCTGGGGCGGTATTTTGTGCTGCACTGTGGTATTTGGTTCTGCGGGGGTGGTATTTTGTGCTGCACTGTGGTATTTGGTTCTGTGGGGGTGGTATTTTGTGCTGCACTGTGGTATTTGGTTCTGTGGGGGTGGTATTTTGTGCTGCACTGTGGTACTGCTGGCCCCGCCTACTTGTGCTGTCCCGCCTTCTGTCAATTTGGACCCGCTTAAAATATTTTTTTTTTATCTTCCAAGGGCCTCTTTAAGTTCCCGGTCTATCCGTGCACAGATCCACTGAAGTCAATGGGTTCACACTGTGATGCAGCGTCCATGCATCTGGTGTCGCCTAACCAGCAGTAGCCACCCTACCAGACAGAATGCCTAGTTTAATAGGACTGATTCTGCTGACAGTTGCTCTTTAAGTTTACCTGATAATCTTCCATCAGAAATGTCAAACTCGTGGCTCTCAACTACAACTCCCGCTGCCTGGACATGATGGAAGTTGTAGTTTTGCAACAGCTTGGAGGGCCACAAGTTTGGCATGTAAGGGCTTTGATTTTCCTCTGATTTCTTGACATATTCTCAGGGTCCACTTGGGTTAAAGAACTCTGTGGTCACCTCCACCCTAAAATAACATTTGTTATCCAACGCATTTACATCCCAGCCCGTCAAAAAGGCAGCGCAAACAAGACGGGCGGTGTTCTCTACAGGCAGGATCAACCACAGGCCGCCCATAAACCGACTGCGCCCTAATGTCTACATGACAGTACTGACCCATATAGCCATGTACCGCAGCCAGGTCTGTCCTGTCCCATCACGTACTGAAAGCAGAGGAGCCTGTGTGGTTGTGTAGTACAAAGCCACAGACACTCCCTGTGACGCCATCTTGTGGGGGATACCTCCATAATATGGCATCAGATAACAGCTCTGCTCTTCTCATAACTCCCATAGAAATGAATGGAGCATGCTGGGAATTGTAGTTTCACAACAGCTGGAGTGCTGAAGGTTGCTGACCCTGGCTCTACAGTTACCGTGTCGTCCTATAGATATGAATGGGTGACATTTTACTGATCCACAAACAGGACTGAACCACAGACATGGGGCACGTCCCGGAGTCCTCCGGCACCTGGCCGACGCACAATAAAACTCTGAATTCTCGACCGGCGACAGCTTCCTCTCCTGATCCTCCCATAGATATGCACTCTCCGCTTGGCTAAGCATGCATATGTAGTAAATGGGGAGAAAGACACTTCCAGACGCCTCTAATCTCAATAAGAACAAAAGGATTGGGCATGTTGAAATCCAAAAAGCCTGATCCTTATATCTTAAGACATCAGCACTGGCATAGAGTTGGAAGAACACCATGCACATGAGATAGTTGTCTGTACACGCCGCTCATGTTTATGGTCAGATCTCATCCACTTGATCAGGGGGGCAACGCTTCAGTAACCAGACATGACCAATACATAAGAGGGAGATTTGTAGTTAAAGAGGACCTCTCACCTCTCCTGACATGCCTGTTTTAATAGCTTCATGCATTCCCCATGTAATAACAATTCTGGAACATCTATTCATATGGCTCAATGTTGTGTCATTCCTCTATTATTCCTACTAGAAGTTATGAATGAATTGCTAGCAGTCTGCAGTAAGGGTACGGAAAGGAGGTAACCAGTTGGGGGGGGTGTACCTGCACAGTCTGAAAATGACAGCACTGATTGGATAGAGTGAGACTGTGCAGGGACACCACCCCAACTGGTTACCGCCCCTCTGTACCCTTACTGCAAACTGCTAGTGATTCATTCATAAGTCCTCAAGGACAGCGATAGAAAAGTGTACTGCAACGGAAGAGGCAGTATATTGTGCTGCACTGTGGTATCTGGTTCTGCTGGGGCGGTATGTTGTGCTGCACTGTGGTATTTGGTTCTGCCGGGGCAGTATATTGTGCTGCACTGTGGTATTTGGTCTGCTGGGGCGGTATGTTGTGCTGCACTGTGGTATTTGGTTCTGCTGGGGCAGTATATTGTGCTGCACTGTGGTATTTGGTTCTGCTGGGGCGGTATGTTGTGCTGCACTGTGGTATTTGGTTCTGCTGGGGCAGTATATTGTGCTGCACTGTGGTATTTGGTTCTGCTGGGGCGGTATGTTGTGCTGCACTGTGGTATTTGGTTCTGCTGAGGCAGTATGTTGTGCTGCACTGTGGTATTTGGTTCTGCTGGGGCAGTATATTGTGCTGCACTGTGGTATTTGGTTCTGCTGGGGCGGTATGTTGTGCTGCACTGTGGTATTTGGTTCTGCTGGGGCAGTATATTGTTGCTGCACTGTGGTATTTGGTTCTGCTGGGGCAGTATATTGTGCTGCACTGTGGTATTTGGTTCTGATGGGGCAGTATATTGTGCTGCACTGTGGTATTTGGTTCTGCTGGGCGGTATGTTGTGCTGCACTGTGGTATTTGGTTCTGCTGGGGCAGTATGTTGTGCTGCACTGTAGTATTTGGTCTGCTGGGGCAGTATATTGTGCTGCACTGTGGTATTTGGTTCTGCTGGGGCAGTATATTGTGCTGCACTGTGGTATTTGGTTCTGATGGGGCAGTATAATTGTGCTGCACTGTGGTATTTGGTTCTGCTGGGGCGGTATGTTGTGCTGCACTGTGGTATTTGGTTCTGCTGGGCGGTATGTTGTGCTGCACTGTGGTATTTGGTCTGCTGGGGCAGTATGTTGTGCTGCACTGTGGTATTTGGTTCTGCTGGGCAGTATGTTGTGCTGCACTGTGGTTTGGTCTGCTGGGGCGTATGTTGTGCTGCACTGTGGTATTTGGTTCTGCTGGGGCAGTATATTGTGCTGCACTGTGGTATTTTGGTTCTGCTGGGGCAGTATATTGTGCTGCACTGTGGTATTTGGTTCTGCTGGGGCAGTATATTGTGCTGCACTGTGGTGTTTGGTTCTACTGGGGCGGTATGTTGTGCTGCACTGTGGTATCTGGTTCTGCTGGGGCAGTATATTGTGCTGCACTGTGGTATTTGGTTCTGCTGGGGCAGTATATTGTGCTGCACTGTGGTGTTTGGTTCTACTGGGGCGGTATGTTGTGCTGCACTGTGGTATTTGGTTCTACTGGGGCAGTATGTTGTGCTGCACTGTGGTATCACTGGCCCTGCCTACTTGTGTTGCCCCGCCTCCATTCAATTTGGACCCGCCTACAACATTGGGCTATTTTTTCGTATTTTTCCAGGGCGATTTTAAATTCCCGATCCGCCTTTGAAAGTAGTACTCAAGCACAGCAATATACGGGTAGGCTCAGCCCAGAAAGCTCCGCACGTATGTCAACGATGTACGTTTTGCCCTAAAATTAATGAAATACTATCCAATATAAGTCTCTATGTCATCTTATGCTGTATTAGTCCTATCTGCTC
The DNA here is from genome assembly GCA_900303285.1 of Rhinella marina. Taxonomy (NCBI): domain Eukaryota; kingdom Metazoa; phylum Chordata; class Amphibia; order Anura; family Bufonidae; genus Rhinella; species Rhinella marina. The sequence continues at coordinate 46,004 of ONZH01027817.1, forward strand.
CTGGGAAAGCTGAGTGACAACCAATATGATGGCCATTACAGCAACCACAAGGGTTGTCATGGGGTCCTGTCATGTGGTATAAATGTATAATTAGACCCAGGACCGGGTTACAATACTGTGATGGAGGAGGGGATGGCGCATTATGTCCACATCCGTTATTGCTGTTATTCTTAGGTCTCTTCCTTATCTACTGAAGCGGATTTCTTCTTCTCGGCCCCAGGACAATGGGGCAGGTGGCGTCTTCTGCAGGGTAAACACGGTGAGTTCACATCCTTGTCTTGGAGGAGCAGGTCCTGCAGAAAGCCTGGAAGGCTCCCAGTCGGTATTTGCTGATCGTTACACGTAACCTCATACATGTGTACAAATTGGGGAGCTGTGTACACAACAGGCATAGAAATCCTTCTAATCTCCGCTACCATAGATGTTCTCACCCAGTAGATACATAGAAATGGTGAGAAAGGGAAGTGACATGAAATACAGGGACTGCGCAGCGCTATCAAACATGGAAGCGAACCCCCGGGGCACTGCTATACACTGCGCGGCATCACAGAGAGCACCAGGCACCGCTTCCCCGGGCCCTGCATGAGGCATAACACAGGGTATTGGAGGGTTCCTTGAAAATATTTCGTAATATCTGCATGGATAATGTATCACCAAGAATTTTGTACTAATTAGGCTCAAACAAGATAGCGACATCTAGATTTCAATTTTTTTTATGTAGGTTTTTTAAAATTTATTCTATTTTCGATACAAGATTATGGGGGCGACCGTCTTGCCGGAGCCTCTGCGTTCAGAGATATGTTTTACAGCACCGACTATGGCTCATAGGAACCTATAGTCTGGAGATGTTCGTGTTGTGGGCATGCTCTGTGACCTGTGAAGAGGTCATTGTGCAGGGAGGGGGAGTAGATGAGCTGTCCCCATCACCTACTGTGTGTGTTAGAATGGTGGATTCATGTAGTATCTAGGTATAGGTGGTATCGTTTATTATTATCCTGTCCGTGATGAAAATGAGAGGACTGCTGAGGGGTGATCTCTAAGAGCTCAGGGGTCAGAGTGAAAACTGCCTGAATAATATAATATTTTTTTTTAATTAATATTAATAGGGACGTGGAATATTAGGAAAAAAAAGTCACCAAAATATTTTAAAAGACATGTTTAAAGGGAGGGGCTTTGGCAATCCAGTGAAGAGAACCGTACTTGCCTGCTTCCCCGGCTCAGCTGCTCCGCTGCACTCCCTGGATGTAAACTTCACTTTTGACACCCCTGCAGCCAATCACTGGCCGCTGCAGTGACCTGCTCCTCTTGGATCACGTAACCATTTGACATGGCGTAAAGGGAGCAGGTCACTGCTGCGGTCAATGATTGGCTGCAGCAGTGTCAAAACTGAAGTTTACATCCTGGGGCGCAGCAGAACTGCCGAGGCTGGGGAGAGAAGGAGCAGGGAGACAGGTAAGTATGCTTGTTTTGCAGGTACTCTCAGGAGGAAGAGGGGTTGCCAAACCCCCCTCCCTCCCCAAAGGTGCACAACCCCTTTAAACATAAAAGCTTACATTTTCTGATGACACATCCCCTTAAGCAGACAAATAGGCTATGGTAATCCAGGAGTAAATGATCCAGAACATACAGGGTCCAAACAAGGGGTTATAGCATCAAACAACCTGCATGTCCCGGCGAGCAAATCTGCATATCTTTGCTCTGACTTTGGGCTTGCTTTGTAAGTGGGCTATGTATAAGTGGAGTTAAAAAACCGGAGTTCAAGACAAGGAGAAAAAAGTAAGGTGGGAGAGATTTTCCTTGCGTGTTTTTAACTTGATTTGTAGTCCTCCAGCTACAGCAAACCACAACTTCTTACATATTTACTGTTTTTCTGTACTGTATATCCCCATCTAGCAGGTGCTCCATGGACAATGCTACTAAGTGTGTGTCCTGTGCAATGTATGCATGCCTTGAAGAACCATTCATGGGTGAATACATTTGCACTAGATGCAATCACGTTGCATATTTGGAAGCCCAGATCTTGGATCTAAATAAGCAGCTTGACATACTAGGGGCATTGAA
>ONZH01027818.1:0-37138 GCA_900303285.1 Rhinella marina
TACAGGGGTAGTGGCCAATAGCCGGAGACCTGCTGTATGCACTGGCATCAGTGAAAACACAGATGCCGGTGCATTAACCCTCGCACTGCCGCGGTCAGCGCTGACCGCGACACGTGCGGGTATCCTGTCGGGTTGCGATCCACTTTGGGTCCCCGTGCTGCTGTGATGGGGACCCGATGGCAGAGAAGGCACCCCTCTACGGTAGCCTGTGAGATCCAGCCCCCTGGATCTCACAGGCAGCAGGCTGTAAGTGTATTACAATTGTGCAGGGGATCAGAACCCCAAAAGTTAAAGTCCCAGACTGGGAGAAAAAATAGTTAAAAAAAGAAGTTAAAAAAATAAAGTTTAACAAAAAATAATAAAAGTTTCAAGAAAAACAAAAAAAAGTAATTTTCCCAAAATAAAGTAAAAAAAAATTGTAAAGAAAAAAGAAAAGTAGACGTATTAGCTATCGCCGCGTCCGTATCGACCGGCTATATAAAAATATCACATGACCCACCCCGCTAGGTAAACGCTGTAAAAAATAAAAACTTCAAAAAAAGCCCTTTTCTGATCACCTTGCCTCACAAAAAGTGTAATACCAAGCGATCAAAAAGACATATTAAATCCAAAATGGTACCAATCAAACCATCATCTCGTCCTGCAAAAAAGGAGACCCTACCTAAGACAATCGCCCGAAAAATTAAAAAAATATTTTAAAAAAACTATGCCAAAACAGCCATTTTTTCCCCTTTTTCCTCACAAAAAGTGTAATAGCAGGCGATCAAAAAGGCGTATTTACCCCAAAATTGTACCAATCAAACCGTCATCTTGTCCTGCAAAAATGATACTCTACCTGAGACAATCGCCCAAAAAATAAAAAAAAATGGCTCTCAGAAAATGGCAACACAAAAAAAAGATTTTATTCTGTTCAAAAAGGCATCTCATGTGTAAAACTTAACAAAAATAAAAATGGTAGACATATTGGGTAATGCCGCGTCCGTAACAACCTGCTCTATAAAAATATCACATGATTTGCCCCTTCGGGTGAATGCTGTAAAAAAAAAATGTTTAAAAACTACGCCAAAACAGCTATTTTTTTTCACCTTGGCTTACAAAAAGTGTAATACCAAGCGATCAAAAAGGCGTATTTACCCCAAAATGGTACCAATGAAACCATCATCTCATCCCGCAAAAAATGAGACCCCACATAAGACAATAACTCAAAAAAAAATAAAAATCAATGGCTCCCGCAAACCAATCCATCAAAATCTGTTCTGCAAAATCCATATGGAGCTCCTTCTGTTCAGAGTCCTGCCATGTGCCCCCACAGCAGTTTACCACCACATATGGGGTGTTGCCGTATTCAGGAGAAAATGGGGAACAAATTATGGGGTGCTTTTCTCCTGTTACCCCTTGTGAAAATGAAAAATTTGGGGCTAAAGCAGCATTTTATTGGAAGAAATAAAACTTCATTTTCACAGCCAAGGGTTTCCAAATACCGTAAAACGCTTAGGGGGTCAAAATGGCCAGTACCCCCCTTAATATATTCTTTGAAGGGTGTAGTTTCCAAAATGGGGTCACTTTTTGAGGGTTTCCACTGTATGGGAACGTCAGGGTCTCTCAATTACAAAATGGTGCCTAAAAATCATTCAAGCAAAATCTGCCTCCAAAATCCATATGGCCCTGCTTTACTTTTGACCTCTGCCACAAACCCATAGAGACGTTTACCACCACATATGGGGTATTTCTGTAAACTGCAGAATCAGAGTAATTTATATTGAGGTTTAGTTTCCTGTTAACTCTTGCTGTGTGGCAAGAAAAAAAATATTAACGTGAATAATCTACCAAAAAATTTGAAATTTCACCTCCATTTTCCTTTAATTCTTGTGGAACACCTCAAGGGTTAGTAAAGTTTATAACATCAGTTTTTTATAATTTGAGGGGTGTCGTTTCTAAAATGGGGTCATTTATTAGTGGTTTCCATTAGGTAAGTCTCACAAAATCACTTTATAACTGAATTGGTGCTCAAAAAAATGGTTTGGTAAATTTTGTTGAAAATTTGAAAAATTGCTTCTAAACTTCTAAGCCCTCTAACTTCCTAAAAAAATAAAATGACATTTACAAAATGATGCCAACATAAAGTAGACACATGGGAAAATGTTAAGTAATAAATATTTTATAAGGTATCACTTTCTGTTTTAAAAGCAGAGAAATTGAAATTTAGAAAATTGAAAATTTTTCAAATATTTTGTTAAATTTGAGATTTTTTTCATAAATAAAGGTGAAATATATTGACTCAAATTTATGACTGTCATGAAGTACAATGTGTCACGAGAAAACAATCTCAGAATGGCTTGGATAAGTAAAAGTGTTCTAAAGTTATTACCACATAAAGTGACACATGTCAGATTTGCAAAAATTGGCCTGGGATTTAAGGTGAAAAGTGGCTTGGTACTGAAAGGATTAAACATCCCAAGGAGCACTGTGCAATCGATCATATCAGACCACTGCAAATCTACCAAGACCCGGCCGTCCCTCTAAATTTTCATCTCAAACAAGGAGAAGACTGATCAGAGATGCAGCCAAGAGGCCCATGATCACTCTGGATGAACTGCAGAGATCTACAGCTGAGGTGGGAGAGTCTGTCCATAGGACAACAATCAGTCGAACACTTCACAAATCTGGCCTTTATGGAAGAGTGGCAAGAAGAAAGCCATTTCTCAAAGATATCCATAAAAAGTCTTGTTTACAGTTTGCCACAAGACACCTGGGAGATACACCAAACATGTGGAAGAAGGCGCTCTGGTCAGATGAAACCAAAATCAAAGTTTTTGGAAACAATGCAAAACAATATGTTTGGCATAAAAGCAACACAGCTCATCACCCTGAACACACCATCCCCACTGTCAAACATGGTGGTGGCAGCATCATGGTTTGGGCCTGCTTTTCATCAGCAGGGACAGGGAAGATGGTTAAAATTGATAGGTAGATGGATGGAGCCAAATACAAGACCATTCTGGATGAAAACCTGTTGGAGTCTGCAAAAGACCTGAGACTAGGACGGAGATTTATCTTCCAACAAGACAATGATCCCAAACATAAAGCAAAATCTACAATGGAATGGTTCAAAAATAAACGTATCCAGGTCTTAGAATGGCCAAGTCAAAGTCCAGACCTGAATCCAATTGAGAATATGTGGAAAGAGCTGAAAACTGCTGTTCACAAACGCTCTCCATCCAAACTCAAAGAGCTCGAGCTGTTTTGCAAGGAAGAATGGGCAACATTTTCAGTCTCTAGATGTGCAAAACTGATAAAGACATACCCTAAGCGACTTGCAGCTATAATCGCAGCAAAAGGTGGCGCAACAAAGTATTAATGCAAGGGGGCCAAATGATTTTGCACGCCCCACTTTTCAGTTTTATTATGACAAAAATTTAAAATGCTATATCTTTTTGTTTGAAGCCTGAAATGTGGCAAAAGGTTGAAAAGTTCCAGGGGGCCGAATACTTTCGCAAGGCACTGTAAGACAGGGCCTTCATAGTGCTCCTAATGTGTGCCAGTATATAAGACAGGGCCTTCATAGTGCCCCCATGTGTGCCAGTATATAAAATAGGGCCCACCATAGTGCACCTCCCCCTCCATAGTGCCCCCATGTGTGCCAGTATATGAAATAGGCCCCCCCCCCATAGTGCTCCTCCACTTCCATAGTGCCCCCCATGTGTGCTGGTATATGAATGAGTCCCCATATTGCTCCTCTCCCTCCATAGTGCCCCCACTGTGTGCCAGTTCCCTTAGCATAGCATAAATGAAAAAAATAAACACTTGTACTTACCACCATGTCTCTTTCAGCAATGCAATGCAGGCCTCTTTCGGCCTGTGTCCCGTGCTGTACGGCGCGATGACGTCCTGGTGCCTGCAGCCTTTCAGATGAACGGGAAAGGGAGACGCCTCTCCTTTCCCCTGCCCCGCCGCCGCACTATTCATCTGTATTGCTGTCCTGAGGACGGCAATACAGATGATTATAGAGATGAGCGCTTCCACAATTGAAGCACTCATCTTCTACTGCCGCTGGCAAGAAGGGCCCCCCTCCCGCCCTGGGCCCCTGTGCAGCCGAACTGGCTGCACAGGCGGTATGTCTGCCCCTGTGTGCGGTGTATGGTCTGAGCACTGACAGGTGGACCCCCCACTCTTGTAACCTCTGCAGCAATGCTGGCAGCACTCATACATCTATTTTGGAAAGACAACCTCTGGATATGACGCTGAGCATGTGCACTCAACTTCTTTAGTTGACCATGACGAAGCCGCCTATCTTGAGTGGAACCTGTCTTGTTATGCCGCTGTATAGTCTTGGCCACCATGCTGCAGCTCAGTTTCAGGGTGTTGGCAATCTTCTTATAGCCTAGGCTATATTTATTTAGAGCAACAATTCTTTTTTTTTTTTTTTTTAAGATCCTCAGAGAGTTCTTTGCCATGAGGTGCCATGTTGAACTTCCAGTGTCCAGTATAAGAGAGTGTGAGAGCGATAACACCAAATTTAACACAATTGCTCCCCATTCACACCTGAGACCTTGTAACACTAACGAGTCACATGACACCGGGGAGGGAAAATGGCTATTCGGGCACAATTTGGCCATTTTCACTTGACTACTTTACATTGTATCAAAGGGTCAGCTCTTCAGTTTTGTCCCATGAAAAGATATAATAAAATATTTACAAAAATGTGACAGATGTACTCACTTTTGTGAGATACTGTACATAAAATAAACACACCACAAACTGGTTGTATCAGGCGGCAATTCACCTGCAAAGCAAGGATGAATGGAAGTACTTTTAAATATGAAATAAACACACCCCAAAACTGTTTGTATCAGGCCGCCAATTCACCCCAAATTCATTTTTCCTGAAATTTGGATCGAATTCCACTTCGTCAACTTCCATTCATCTCTATTTATTTCCATAAAAATGAAGGAAGCATTTCTCAGGATCAGCTGACAATTTTTCACAAGAAAGGTACCTCTACTGTACATGAGTATGATGGCAGACTCCATTTGAATAATTATTGCTTTTGTTATTGATTTACCAAAAATGTTTATACAATACTAATAATTATGGAGTTGCTTCTTACTAGATTGAAAGAATATATACAAATAGTGTAAAGATTGGAACATTAAAATACAGACTCCTCATGACAATAATAAAAACACACCAGCCACAAATGCTTGTATATAATTCTTGCCTACCTTTCTTATCTCCAGTCAGCATCCAAATTTTTATGTTGCCATCTCTCAAATGCCGAATTGTTTCTGGAACACCATGCTGCAATTTGTCTTCAATTGCCGTTGCTCCCAGTAGCTTAAAAAAAATGCATCATCAGAAAAAATACATTATTTAAACCAGGTTTTATTACCAACAAAATAATTTTCTATAGTTTAGGTAGTGTGCTTTTTTGTTTATAAAAGTTTGTGGTTGGTTCACTTCTAAACAGAATGTAACATAGATTGTTGAGTGCACTGACTTATTTCAGATCCCTAATGATTGTGTAGGCAAGTCAATATTTGCGTTGAAGTCAGGCTTTCTAGACAATCTTTATATAAGGTATATTATTTATTTAGATCATATTAAAAAAGATAAAGGGGGTCATTTACTAAGACCAGCTAAATAAAGAACAGAGCTGTTGGATGAAGACCATTGAACTGACAGCTATCTCTCTGGTCTCCTCCATATACTTACACATTCAGCTCAGCAAGTGTGTGTGTAGTTAGTGGGAAGAGGGGAGAAAGCCTCTGCCAGACACTTCTGGTGGTGGCTTATCTCCACGGAAATCAAAAGCATCACACAAAAATATTCCCAAGCTATTTATGCACATTAGACTGTTGGCTGAACCCACCAAGAAAAGCAGACTTGGCCATCAATACACTAACGTGATTAGGGTAGAGATGAGCGACAAAAATTGATCTGCCAAATGAATCCAAAGCCTTTTTGGTTCACTTCCGATGAATCCAATAAAAATGTCACCCAACGCCATTTTACTGTTTGTTAGTGGGCAAAACAATAAGAGAGGAAGAATGAGGATGTCACATGGCGCTGGAGGAAGTGGGGGAAAGGGCGTGCAACAATTGGTTCAGAGGTAGTGTTGAGCGAGCATACTCGGCCGAAAACTGTATTTGGTCGAGCATGGCGGTGCTCGGCACAACCCGGTGTTCAGCCGAACACCACGTGTGCTCGAGCGCCATGTTCGAGTCCCCTCCCCGCACGTTTCTTGGCTGCTACGCAGCCAATCAGCGTGCAGGGAGGTACTGGCATTCACTGTAATGCCGTAGCCATGTTGGCTTCTGACATTACAGTGATTGGCTGGCCGGGAATGCGTCATCGCACCCAGTGACACGTGACCCGGCTCAGTCTTAGGGAGAGCTGCTGCAAGGAGGGACAGATAGTGTAGGGATAGGAATTTTAGGCAGGGTTAGATTTTCATTTTAAAAGACCCAAAAGTCCTTTTAAGGACTATTGTTTCATCTGGCTGCAATATATTTTTTTATTGGAGGGCAAGAATTGCGCAAATTTGCCTGATCTTAACACCACCTGCGCAGCGTCTGCTGTACAACGTTTGTGTATCCCAAATACCTGACATCCGGTGTATTGTTTTCTGCCACTATTCAAGGCAACATTACCTGCGCTGCGTCTGCTGTATAAATTTTGCGCAAGTAGAAACAGATAGTGTAGGGATAGAAATTGGCTAGGCAGGGCTAGTTGTTCTGTTTAAAAGACCCAAAAGTCCTTTTAAGGACTATTGTTATATCTGGCTGCAATATTTTTTTTGTTTTGGGGCAAAAATTGCACAAGTTTGCCTGACCTTAATACCACCTGAGCAGCATGTGCAGTATAATGTTTTTGTGTCCCAAATACCTGACATACGGTGTATTGTTTTCTGCTGTTATTAAAGGTGACATTGCCTGCGCTGCGTCTGCTGTATAACGTTTGCGCAAGGAGGGACAGATAGTGTAGGGATAGGAATTTGTTAGGCAGGGTTAGATTTTCATTTTAAAAGACCCAAAAGTCCTTTTAAGGACTATTGTTTCATCTGGCTGCAATATATTTTTTATTGGAGGGAAAGAATTGAGCAAATTTGCCTGATCTTAACACCACCTGCGCAGCGTCTGCTGTATAACGTTTGTGTATCCCAAATACCTGACATCCGGTGTCATTTTTCTGCCGCTAATCAAGGCGACATTACCTGTGCTGCGTGTGCAGTATAATGTTTCTGTATCCTAAATACCTGAAATCCAGTGTACTTTTTTCTGCCGCTAATTACTAATGTCGCCTTGATTAGCGGCAAAAAAAAAAAATACACTGGATGTCAGGTATTTAGGATACAAAAACGTTATACTGCACACGCAGCAAAGGTAATGTCGCCTTGATTAGCAGCAGAAAAAATTACACTAGATGTCAGGTATTTAGGATACAGAAACGTTATACTGCACACGCAGCACAGGTAATGTCACCTTGATAAGCGGAAGAAAAAATTACACTGAATGTCAGGTAATTAAGATACAGAAACGTTATACTGCACACGCAGCACAGGTAATGTTGCCTTGATTAGCGGCAGAAAAAATGACACTGGATGTCAGGTTTTTAGGACACAGAAACGTTATACTGCACACGCAGCACAGATAATGTTGCCTTGATTAGCGGCAGAAAAAAATACACTGGATGTCAGGTATTTAGGATACAGAAACGTTATACTGCACAAGCTGCGCAGGTGGTATTAAGGTCGGGCAAACTTGCGCTATTTTTGCCCCCCCCCCCAAAAAAAAAATATTGCAGCCAGATATAACAATAGTCCTTAAAAGGACTTTTGGGTCTTTTAAACAGAACAACTAGCCCTGCCTAGCCAATTTCTATTCCTACACTATCTGTCCCTCCTTGCGCAAATGTTATACAGCAGACGCAGCGCAGGTAATGTCGCCTTGAATAGCGGCAGAAAACAATACACCGGATGTCAGGTATTTGGGATACAGAAGCGTTATACTGCACACGCAGCACAGGTAATGTGACATTACCTGTGCTGCGTATGCAGTATAACGTTTTTGTATCCTAAATACCTGACATCCGGTGTAATTTTTTCTGCCGCTAATCAAGGCGACATTACCTGCGCTGTGTCTGCTGTATAACGTTTGTGTATCCTAAATATTTCTGACATTCGGTGAAATGTTTTTTCTGCTGTTGGTGACAGCGACATTACCTGCGCCGCATCTGCTGCATAACGTTTGCGCTTTCTAAATAATTCTGACATTCGGTGAAATTTTTTTCCTCATACACTTAAAGAAAATCTGCGCTACTGTGCTTGTGACAAACTTGCATATATACCATTTAATATGCGCAAGGCGAGCAGTAAAGGACAGGGTAGTGGGTGTGCTGCTGATGGTGCACGCAGAGGCCATGGCTCTGGGCGCGGTGAACCTGTGTCTGCTGGCAGAGCACAAGAAACAAAGTCATCCAAAACTCCTAAAAAACAGCCTAATAAGCAGTTTGATATGATGGAGGAAGAGGTGCATTGGAATACGATGTATTCAATACACCCTAAAAGCCACATTTAAAGTTCCTTTATGTTCAGCCGCTTTCCTCTGGTGGGGTAGCGAAGTCAGGGGCAATCCAGGCCTTGTTCATTTTGATAAGCGTCTACCTGTCAGCATTTTCATTTGACAGGCGGATGCTCTTATCAGTTGTTATGCCCCCAGCGGCACTAAATATCCGCTCTGACAAAACGCTGGCGGCAGGGCAGGCCAGCACCTCCAAGGCGTAGAGTGCCAGTTCATGCCACGTGTCCAGCTTAGACATCCAATAATTATAAGGCACAGAGGGATCACTGAGGATGTTGACACGGTCGCCTAGGTACTCCTTCACCATCTTCCAAAACTTTTCCCTCCTTGTGACGCTAGGCCGCTCATCAGGGTAAGGGTGCTGGCGGGGTGTCATGAAACTGTCCCAGGCCTTGGAGAGTGTCGCCCTGCCTCTGTTGGAACTGCTGTGTGTTCCCCTCGTCACCTCTCCTCGGGTGCCCAAGGAACTACGTACTCTGCCGCCAGCATTGTCAGCTGGAAATTTTTGGAGCAATTTTTCCACAAGGGCCTCCTGGTATTGCACCATTTTGCTAGTCACCAGAGGAATAAGAGATGAGAAGTTCTCTTTGTAGCCGGGGTCGAGAAGGGTGAACAACCAATAATCGTTGTTGACTAAAATGCATATAACGCGAGGGTCACGGGAAAGGCAGCATAGCATGAAGTCAGCCATCCACGCCGAAGAGATGGAGTAAACCTGCTATGGGTACTACCCTCTGTAGCAGGAGCAACCGTCTCCTGCTCCTCCTCTTCCTCCAATTCACGCGGAGTAGACAAACTGAGGGTGGTCTGGCTATCACCCTGTGTAGTGTCTTCCCCCATTGCCACCTCTTCCACATGCAAAGCGTCCTCCTTTATTGTGAGCAGTGAGCGTTTCAGTAGACACAGAAGTGGGATGGTTACGCTAATAATATCACTATCGCCGCTCACCATCTGTGTAGATTCAGAATTCAGAAGTTGCGTAAAACCTCACAGAGGTCAGACATCCATGCCCACTCATCAGCCATTATCAGACACAACCATGCCTGGTTGTAGGTTGAGTAACGAGAGCCACAGCTCAGCCTGGTCCCTTATACCCTGCCACAGCTCTGTGGTGGTGTGCTGTTTGTAACATAAGCAAATAAGTTTCAGCACAGCCTGTTGTCGCTTCCCCACTGCAGTGCTACACTGCTTCCAGCTACTGACTGATGGCTGAATGGTGCTGCAAGATGAGAATTCTGAGGTGGAAGTGGAGGAGGAGAAGGAGGGGTTGCAGCTACTAATGTAGGTGGTGGCGGACATCCTGATGGAAGTAGGGTCCGCAATCCTTGGCATCGGTAGCACCTGTGCCATCCCAGGGTACGACTCGCTCCCAGCCTCCACAACGTTCACTAGTGTGCAGAGAAATGTAGCGTCCCTGGCAAAAAGCACTTGTCCATGTGTCAGTCGTTAAGTGTACCTTCCCAGTAACTGCGTTGGTCAGGGCACGGGTTAGGTTATGGGACACATATTGGTGTAAGGCGGGGATGGCACACCAGGAAAAATAGTGGCAGCTAGGTACTGAGTAACGAGGGACAGCTGCCGCCATGAGGCTGCGAAAAGCCATAGTGTCCACAAGCCTAAACGGCAACATTTCCGAAGCCAGCAATTTGGCAAGTTGCGCATTTCGTGCTATGGCCTGTGGGTGGATGGCTGGGTATTTGCACTTTCTTTCAAAGGCCTGGGGTATGGACATCTGTATGCTGCACTGGGACACAGAAGTGGATGTGCTCGCTGATGGTGCTTGCGAAGGTCCAGGTGCAGGGCGGGAGGCATCTGGGCCTGTGTCTTGGACAGGGTATTGTCCAGCACGTAACACTGGGGAAGAGGAGGCAGTGGTGTAACCCGCAGACACCGATTGTGGACCCAGGCGTTCAGCCCACCTATTAGGGTGCTTTACTGCCATGTGGCGGATCATGCTGGTGGTGGTCAGGTTGCTTGTGTTCACGCCCCTGCTCATTTTGGTACAGCACAGGTTGCAAATTACAATTCTTTTATCGTCACCAGACTGCGGAACACCTATCCTTTTGACAAGGGAGATTGCCGCAAGGGGGTGCTCTGGGGAACAGTTGCGGGCCTGTTTGGTGTGGCCTGCCTTCTCCCTTTTGCCACCCCACTGCCTCTTCCAGCCTGTTGTGGTGCTGTGGATCCCTCCCCCTCTGTACTACTGTACTCGCTCGGCTTGCCACCTTCCCAGGTTGGGTCAGTGATTTCATCATCCACCACTTCCTCTTCCACTTCCTCACTCTGGTCCTCCTCCTGACATGTTGACCTTGAGTGCTGCTGACACTCAAAAACATTAAGGGTGAGGGTCTGCTGTTGAGCTGACCCTCTAAAACATTAGAGTGAGGGCCTGCTGCTGATCTGACCATGTAAAATATTATGGGTGAGGGCCCGCTGCTGAGATGACCCTCTAAAACATTAGGGGCGAGTGCCTGCTGCTGATCTGACCGTCACAGGCACTCGCTCCTAATGTTTTAGAGGGTCAGCTCAGCAGCAGACCCTCACCCCTAATGTTTTTGAGTGTCAGTAGCAGGCCATCAATCATAATTTTTCAAGGGTGTGTCTGACGCCCTCCTTTATGTGTAATAAAGGTCGTATTGGAGTGCCTGTTCCTTGTAATTTTTGGCAGCCCTTTTACTTAGTGCATAGGCTTTATAAGTGTAGGAGTCCCACGACATGAACAATTGTACCACAATGGGAATGAGGCCCTCCTTTATGTGAAGTACCGGTTGTATCGGAGTGCCTCTTCCTTGTAATTTTTGGCAGCACTTGTGCTTTATATACAAGTAAATATATGTTTCCTCTAAAATCAATGTTATCTATGGTTTTGGGGGGTATTCTTTTCATTCCGTAAAAGTGGCTTAATACTCGGACAACATTGTTCACAGCAGCGACTTTGGAGTCCAAGATGCATCCAGACATCCTCCCCATACTGTTCCCAAACCATTTCAGTGGTGTTTCCATCATTTTCTGACCTTTCCCTATGAACCAGACACCCTCCCCTCTTCAGAGCAGGGGGTGCCTGGTTTAGTGCTCTGGTTCTCCCATTGACTTCCATTGTGCTCGGTAGTGTTCGACCCGAGCACTATGGTGCTCGATCAACACTTTTCCGAGGCCATCATACAGCCTGATCAGCCACTCTAGGGCACAATCTGGCAAGGTCCTGTTACAGATAGCATCACAGAACATCATTCTGCATTGTACTTGAGACCCGGAAGAATCGTTGTGCTGTGGCTTTGCCTGCCAAAAAAACAATTACAGACATAAGCCACTGATATAAAGTGATATAGACAGTATAAGATATATTTGGGAACTTAGGGTTTATAGAGTTTGATAAGGGAAGGAGAGTGAGGAAGTAAGAGACTGGTCTGGTCACTATCAGGTGTATTTGCTGGAAGGCCACTGTCAGCTCAGCTTCTGGCAACTAATTCTACATTACAGATTCCTATACAAACAGACAGTTTTTTGGAAAAAATGTTTCTTTCTACACTTCATAGGACTATTTCCATACAAATTATGTACTGCGGAACACCACATACCTTTGATGTAATAGGTAAACTCCAGCTATGAATGTGTGCAAGGGTGGACTAAAATGCCACAGTGGTGAAGCTCACCTCCAAAATGAACCAGGGGGCTACTAGATGTGTCTCAAACAATAGTTCTGCGAACCCTTCTGTATATGTGGTGCTGAAGCAAATGGATGGTCACTGCACCTCTGTTAATTAAGTTGCATTTTCACTGCAGTATTGAAACTGAATCTCTGCTGCCTGGCAAAGGGTAGCTTTCTCTGATAAGCCACGTGTTCTGCTTCATTGAACAGATGGATGTTAGCGTGTCAGGGTAGAAAAATCAGAGAGCAAAAACCCTGCATTTTTGCGGATAAGATGCGGAACCATGCGGACCCATTCATTTTTCCATAGGAGAAAAAAAAATGCGGAATGCACACTGTGTGCATCCCGCATCCGTATATTACGGAAATTCTACCGCAAAAAAAAGGAAACATGTCCTATACTTGGCCGCAAAACACGTCCGTAGCTCCATTAAAGTCAATGGGTCCGCAAAATTACAGAACACTACGGAAGACTTGCCGTATGTCTTCCGTTCCGTTTTTATACGGACACGGAATACATACGGTTGTGTGAATGGAGCCTAACTCCCTGGATCAACGACCCATCTCTAATAACTGTAACCTGTAATATTATTACCCTCCAGAAATACATCCAGGCCCCTCTTGAACTCTTTTAGTGAACTTACCATCACCACCTCCTCGGGCAGAGAGTTCCATAGTCTCACTGCTCTTACCGTAAAGAATCATCTTCCATGTTTGTGTACAAACCTTCTTTCCTCCAGGCACAGAGGATGTCCCCTCATCACAGTAACAGTCCTGGGGATAAATAGATCATGGGAGAGATCTCTGTACTGACCCCTGATATATTTATACATAGTTATTAGATCTCCCCTTTTTTCTAAAGTGAATAGCCCTAATTTTGATAATTTTTCTGGGCACTGTAGTCCACCCATTCCAGTTATTTTAGTTGCCCTCCTCTGAACCCTCTTCAGCTCTATGTCTGCCTTGTTCACAGGAGCCTGTACACAGTACTCCATGTGTGGTCTGACTAGTGATTTGTAAAGTGGCAGGACTATGTTCTCATCACGGGCATCTATGCCTCTTTTGATGCAACCCATTAGCTCATTGGCCTTGGCAGCAGCTGTCTGACACTGGTTTCTACAGCTTAGTTTGCTGTTCACTAAAATTCTTAGGTCCTTTTCCATGTCAGAGTTACCCAATGTTTTACCATTCAGTATGTACTGGTGACTTGCATTATTTCTTCCCATATGCATAACCTTACATTTGTCAGTGTTAAACCTCATCTGCCACTTCTCTGCCCAAGCCTCCAGTCTATCCAGATCCATCTGTAGCAGTGTACTGTCCTCTTCTGTGTTAATAACTTTACACAGTTTAGTGTCATCTGCAAAAATTGATATTTTACTGTGCAAGCCTTCTACAAGATCATTAATAAATATATTGAAGAGAGTAGGGCCCAATACCGACCCCTGTGGTACCCCACTAGTGACAGTGACCCAATCTGAGTATGTACCGTTAATAACCACCCTCTGTTTTCTATCACTGAGCCAGTTACTTACCCACATACAGACATTTTCTCCCAGGCCAAGCATTCTCATTTTATATACTAACCTTTTATGTGGTACCGTGTCAAATGCTTTGGAGAAGTCCAGATATATGACATCAATTGATTCGCTGCAGTCCAGTCTAGAACTTACCTCCTCATAGAAACTGATTAAATTGGTTTGACATGACCGATCCCTCATGAAGCCATGCTGATATGGAGTTATTTGCTTATTTTCATTGAGGTACTCCAAGATAGCATCTCTTAGAAAACCTTCAAACAGTTTAACCACGACAGATGTTAAACTTACCGGCCTACTGGCCTATAGTTCCCGGGCTCTGTTTTTGGACCCTTTTTGAATATTGGCACCACATTTGCTATGCGCCAATCCTGTGGAACACTCCCTGTCAGTATAGAGTCCTTAAATATCAGAAATAAGGGTCTGCCTAGGACATTACTTAATTCCGGTCCTGGCGATTTGTCTATTTTAATCGTTTTAAGACGTCGCTGTACTTCTTCCTGGGTCAGAAAGGGCACTTTTAAAGGGGAATTTACTTTTATATTCTTCATTTCATCTGACAGTTTATTTTCCTCAGTGAATACAGTGGAGAAAAAAATATTTAGTAGCTTTGCTTTCTCCTCATTGCTCTCTGCAACTCGCCCCTCATTACTCTGTAAGGGGCCGACACCTTCAGATTTATACTTTTTAGTATTTATATAATTGAAGAACATTTTAGGGTTAGTTTTACTCTCTTTGGCGATTAATCTCTCGGTCTCTAGTTTGGCTGCTTTTATTTGTCTTTTACATATTCTATTTTTTTCCTTATAGTTTTTCAATGGTTCCTCGCCACCCTCCTGTTTTAGTGATTTAAATGCTTTCTTTTTGTCATTTATTGCTTTCTTTACAGTTCTATTTATCCACATTGTTTTTTTCTAGTTCCTTAACCTTTTATTCCCATAAGGTATGTACCTTTCACAATTAGATTTTAGGATGCTTTTAAAAATATCCCATTTTGTGGCTGTATTTTTATTTTTGAGGACTTTGTCCCAGTTAGCTAGGCCTATGGCCTCTCTTAGTTGGCTAAATTTTGCTTTTTTGAAGTTTGGTAATTTTGTTTCTCCCTGAAGAAACGCTCTTTTGAATGACAATTGGAAGGTTATTATTTTATGGTCACTATTTCCCAGGTGTCCCCCAACCTGCACATCTGTTGTTCTGTCAGGTCTAAGTCCAGTATGGCCGTCCCTCTAGTCGGGTCCTGAACCAGTTGGGAAAGATAATGGTCTTTGGTTATTGCCAAGAACCTGTTTCCTTTATGAGATATACAGGTTTCAGATTCCCAGTCTATATCTGGGTAGTTGAAGACCCCCATAATAACGACCTCATTATGATTTGCTGCCTCATCTATTTAGTTTAGAAGTAGATTTTCTGTGGACTCTATTTTCTTTAGATTTTCTTTATAATAAACTCCTATTAGTATTTTATTATTGTTTTTGGCTCCATTTATTTCTACCCACAGTGACTCCACATCTTCATGACCCTCACTTATATCTTCCCGGAGTGTGGGCTTTAGACAGGACTTTACATAAAGGCAGACCCCTCCCCCTCTACGGTTTTGGCGATCCTTTCTAAACAGACTGTAACCCTGTACGTTAACAGCCCAGTCATAGCTATCATCCAGCCATGTCTCAGTTACTCCCACTATGTCATAGTCCTCCTCATACATCACTAATTCCAGTTCACCAGTTAGGCTTCTGGCATTAGTGTACATACAGTTAAGAGGTTTATGTATATTTTTTACCCTACACCTTTCCTTCTGAACTGTTCTAGTTCCTCCTTCCATTCCTCCCCCAGTTCCATTACTTTGCCCCAGGTCTCTATTTGCACCCTCCCCCCAGTACCTAGTTTAAACACTCCTCCAGCCTTCTAGCCGTCTTCTCCCCCTCTTCCCCATTCAGGTGCAGCCCATCCCTATGATAGAGCCTGTAGCTGACAGAGAAGTCGGCCCAGTTCTCCAAGAACCCAAACCCCTCCTTCCTACACCAGTTCTTGAACCACTTGTTTACCTCCGTAATCTCCCGCTGCCTTTCTTGTGTGGCTCTTGGTACAGGCAGTATTTCGGAAAACACTACCTTTGAGGTCCTTGCCCTAAGCTTATGCCCTAAATCCCTAAAATCATTTTTAAGGACGCTCCACCTACCTCTAACTTTGTCATTGATTCCGATATGGACCATGACTGCTGGATCTTCTCCAGCCCCTCCCAGTAATCTGTCAACCCGATCCGCGATGTGCCGAACTCGAGCGCCAGGAAGGCAACACATCGTTCGACGATCCCGGTCTTTGTGACAGATTGCCCTCTCTGTACCCCTAATAATTGAGTCTCCCACTACCAGCACCTGTCTGGCCTGCCCTGCTCTCCTGGTCCCCTGCTTACTGGAGCTGACATTCCCCTGACTGGCAGAGAAAGTGTCCGGCTGCAGCAGTGCTCTCTCTGAAGTTGCATCCCCCTCATCTGCCAAACTTGCAAACTTGTTGGGGTGTGTCAGATCAGGGCTAGCCTCCCTGGCACTTTTCCCTCTACCTCGCATTCTAACTGTTACCCAGCTAGCTACCTCACTTTCCTGAGCCTCCTCACTACCACCCTCCCCCACATCTACCCCATAGAGTGCTTGCTCAGTGAGCAGCAAACTCTTTTCCAAATTGTCAGCGCTTCTCAGTGTTGAAATTGGTCCGGTTAGATACACAATGTGCGATTCCAAAAGGGCAATTTGCTCACATTTTGAACAAATATATGCACCCTTAAACGGCTGTTCCAGGACTACATACTGGACTGGACTGCTCTGTCAATAATGGAAGACATACTAATGGGGATTACACAAAAAAAAAGAGAAAAAAAATACAATACAGTGATATGAAACCGACTTACTGTAGTCCCTGAATCTGAAGTCACGTAATCTAAAGTCACACACTTAATTCAAACACGCACTTAAAAATCAATCACGCAAACGCTCAAACTCGAGTCTCGTGTCTGTGCTTTTATAATTGCATCACTCGAACCAGTCTGCTTTTTTTTCCCTCTGGATTCAAAGGACTGAACTGCCCTCAAGACTGGCTATTTAACTTCTACTAATTAGATAGCCACACCCTAATTACTCACCTGTACAACACCCTGGAGAGGGAAGAGAAAGGAAAAAAAAAAGTGTAATCACAATTACTCTTCTATGGAATAAACCTGGCAGCAACAGCAAGTCACAGTGTATAAGCTAGACCAGTGATTTTCAACCAGTGTGCCTCCAGCTGTTGCAAAACTACAACTCCCATCATGCCCATGCAGCCTACAGCTATCAGCCTACAGAAGGGCATGGTGGGAGTTGTAGTTTTGCAACAGCTGGAGGCACACTGGTTGAAAATCACTGAGCTAGACTACACTGCTCTGACTTGGTACAGAGTACAATAAAGTCAGGCACAGCCACTCAGCAATGCACACAAATAAATTAGCTCTCACAGACACTCCCTCACGTAATCTAAAGTCACACACTTAATTCAAACACGCACTTAAAAATCAATCACGCGAACGCTCAAACTCATGTTGTGTCTCTGCTTTTATAATTGCAACACTCAAACCAGTCTGCTTTTTTTTCCTCTGGAACAAAAATAAATACCTGCATGTCTAGGCACTGGCTAATGCACAGCATTTCTAGCTCACCTTTAGGGCTCTTTTACACGAGCGGATTCAGTCCGAGAAATCCGCAGCGTGTAGGAGAGCCAAGACCCGTTCTGGACAGAAGAGGCACGGAGCATTAACATGATTGATAATGCTCCGTGCCTCTCTTTGAACTGTTTACTACAAAGTCAGTGACAACTTTATTTCACTGTAATTTTGTAGTAAAAAGATCACAGAGAGGCACGGAGCATTATCAATCATGTTAATGCTCCGTGCTTCTCTCCAGAACGGGGCTTGGCTCTCCCACACGCTGCAGATTTCTCGGACTGAATCTGCTCGTGTGAAAGAGCCTTTACAGTTCACAACAGGAGAGACATCTGACTTCACACAGCCTCATCGTCTGTTATAACTAGGGATGAGACATTTCTCGAAAAACCATTTCCCAAACTCGTGCTCGGTTCCAAGGTACCACTTGGAATCAAACTCGAGTTTGGGAAATGTTTTTTTTACAGTACAAATTAACTTATGAAGTTATTACGTGAAGCAATAACTTTGGCTCAACTGAGCCAATACATTCTAATACTGTATGGAGCGCTTGCTCAATACAGTTTCAAAACAAGTCGATTCGCTCATCCCTAGTTATAACCCAAGCTCTCCAGGCATAGCTTCTCTCAGACTTATAGCCTGGTATGTGCTTTATTTCTCACTAACCGTCTCTACTGGACTACACCTGAGGATCTCTCAGGCTAGGGGAAAGTACGCTCTAGAAGGGGGTGGACTGGGAGGTCCCACTACCAAATATACCTTCCCAGTTCAAATAAAATCCAGTCTTTGAACTTTAATAAAAGATAGCTCCAGCATCTACGTTTGATGAAGCCAGCGCCATTTGGATTTTAGTTACCTCACCTGTAGTTGACGAACCTGGGTAGGATATACACCCCTTCCATGACTTTACTGTACACTTTACCACCCAGTGTACAGTGTTTTTGTGAAAGGGTAGGGATTTGGGACATTTAATTGCACCTATGCCTTTCAATTACAGAAGAAACAAATTTTGCTAGTAATGTTTAATAATGTGTACAAAATTCTGTGATTTTTCATTTATAGGTCTCATAATAAAATGTATGGAAAATGGAAGAGTGCAAAATGAAAGAACCTTGCCTCATTTTCCCAGTCAGAATGTGGGTAGCAGCTTTAGCAGCATCAGCCATCCTGCAAGTAACATAGTAACATAGTTTATAATGCCAAAAAAAGACATCTGTCCATCCAGTTCGGCCTGTTTTCCTACAAGTTGATCCAGAGGAAGGCAAAAAACCCCTGTGAGGTAGAAGCCAATTTCCCCCACTTTAGGGAAAAAACCTTTTCTAATTGGAGATGCAGCCGATACTGTGAGCCAACGCTCAAAACATGCTGGACCTAAGTCAGGCTTGTCTGTTGCTAGCTCTGTGAAAGTATCACCTGTCTGGCGTTTTTTCTCCATCGTGGTAAAAAACGAAAGCATTGCCATGTGCAAGAGTTGCAGGATTAAAATAAGCCATGGGCACTTAGCCTGACCGAAGGATACCTAGTCGGCCAGTGTCGGACTGGGGTGCCTAGGGCCCACCAGTAAAATTTATTTTGGGGGCCCACCGTACTGATACCGTACTGCTGCATTCAAATATTTATCTACTCACACAGCAGT
The DNA here is from genome assembly GCA_900303285.1 of Rhinella marina. NCBI lineage: Eukaryota > Metazoa > Chordata > Amphibia > Anura > Bufonidae > Rhinella > Rhinella marina. The sequence continues at coordinate 19,091 of ONZH01027818.1, forward strand.
AAGATGCTACCAGATGATTGAATATGGGGGTCCCTGCAGGAACTTTGAGAAGGTAGGCCCTGGGGAGAAGAGGATACTGGTAACTTTCCTCTATACCTAGAAATCATCTCAGCTCTGATTGGGTCTATAAAAATAAACTGGGGAGTTTCTTTAACATCTATCAAGTTTTTTTTATATGAACATAGGCTGGTTGAGGTAATGTACATTGAATATCTGTATGTAGTGCAGTAAGTCTACTGTGTTATGTGCCACTTGTGCAGGGGGTGGGAGACTAGGGGCCCTGTTTGCTCAGGGGCATTCACCTGTACCCCTGTACCCCTGTGAGCCAGTCTGAGCCTGTAGTCAGCGTTATTTCTCCATAAAACACATCTCTGCTTTGTACTGTCACGTGGAGCAGAAAGTAGGCCATCACTTGCAATAGTCATTGTGCAGCAAAGAGACCGCAATTGTAAACACCTGGAACAGCTTTACTGGAAGGGACAGTACAAGTCTTTCACGGCCGCCTGGGTCAGTGTTTTTAGTGGCAACAGCAATGCAGCTCCACAAGTCTATGTCCTCCCGTCCCCTACAGAAGCAGGTCAGAGTGTCACTCTCACTCCCCTTCCCTCCTATCATATCTGTAAAGTATAGTGTTGCTATGCCATGTTAGAGCTGATCAGCCTGGGTAAGAATAGCCACATAGTTGATCACTTGCTAAGGTGCATTAAAGGGGTTTTCCAGGATTTTACTACTGATGACCTATCTTCAGGATAGGTCATCAGTATCTGATCGGTGGGGGTCCGACACCTGGGACCGCCGATGATCAGCTGTTTGAAAAGGCAAGTGAATGGGGATGAGCACAATAACAAACACAGCCGCTGTACAATCTACGGCCCTGTGCTTGGTAAGCTGCGAGAAGGTAGCGGTGCTCACAGGAGCGCCAGTACCTTCTCAAACAGCTAATCAGCGGGGTCCTGGGTGTTGGCCCCCCACCGATCAGATACTGATGACCTATCCTGAGGATAGGTCATCAATAGTAAAATCCTGGAAAACCCCTTTAAGCAACAAACACCTGACTGGCTGTCTCCCCATCAACTCAAACCAGGCAATGGTTTGGGGGGAGTAATGCATGCTCCCTGCATGCTGCATGTGATAAATCTAGTCGTGCAACACTTTTTGAAGTATAGTGGCTTGCAGAGTGTGTTGATCATGTCCAGGAGACTGTCCTCAAATTTCATCCATTCTTATGTGGCAATGAACTGCCTTCTGGAATTGCAACGGCAGAACAGTCTGCCATTACACCGCTTGAACCATGATGTTCCAAATCACTAGAATTCCACTTTGCAGATGTTAGAGAGTTTGCACGAGCAGCGTAAAGCCGTGAATTATTTTGCCATGCACCAGACCACCTGGAAGCATGAGCTGTTTTGAGGTCAGGCAGTGGCAGCTGATAAGAGACACCTGTGGCAAACACAGGTCCTTTGAAGATGCCATAAAATTTGTCATTAGGAACAAATGTGGTATAAGCAATGCAATACCCAGGATAATTACGATAGAGCAGCTGCTCATGATCATGCAACAATGAATGAAGAAAGAACAGCTTATCCATTTTGCTGGCCGTCCTTTAGCTGTTTGGGACCAACGTAGAGAGAAAGTCCCATAAGGGAGGAGGATGAGGAGGAATCAGTGTTGGGGGAGAAGCAGGATGGTGATGCTGACAACAGCACCAGCCACAATGACCAATTATCTCAATGGGGGATGTATCTGGAAATAACTGTGTCCTCTGGGACGCTGACCAGAATGACAAGCTGTTTCCTCGCTTGATAACGTAATGACAGACATATCATATACATGAAGCAGTGGCTACTGGATAGCCATGCTATTAAACCCTTGCTATTAAAGCAAATTGGAGGAATGTTTTTCTGTTGATAAAAGGCAGGTTAAATTACTTTAGTACCAGGAAACAGTTTGTATGCAGCTTTGGGCACAGTTCTTCAGGGTTTGGGTTCCTGAAGAATCGGGCCGACTTCTCTGTCAGCCGTAGAGATGATTTGAACCTCAATGGGAAAGTTGCAGCTGTTTTGGAGGAGAATATGGCTAGAGGGTTTGCTTAGAGTTTAAACTAGGGACTGGACAGAAAGGTATTGGAATATACAAAAACCTAAAAATTGTATGTATACTAATGCCAGAAGCCTGACTAATAAAACAGGTGAACTACAATTCGTAATGTTTGAAGAGGACTATGACATAGAAGGAATAACTAAGATATGGTTGGATTATAGCTTTGAATAGGCAATTAACCCCTTAAGGACCCAGCCATTTTTCACCTTAAGGACCAGGCCATTTTTAGCAAATCTGACATGTCTCACTTTATGTGGTGATAACTTTAGAACACTTTTACTTATCCAGGCCATTCTGAGATTGTTTTCTCGTCACATGTTGTACTTCATGACAGTGGTAAATTCGAGTCAAAATATTTCATTCTTATTTATAAAAAAATACCAAATTTACCAAAAATTTAGAAAAATTTGCAAATTTCCAAATGTCAATTTCTCTACTTTTAAAATACATAGTAATGCCTCCAAAAATAGTTATGACTTTACATTCCCCATGTGTCTACTTCAGGTTTGGATCACTTTGAAAATAACATTTTATTTTTTTGGGACGTTAGAAGGCTTAGAAATTTAGAAGCAAATCTTGAAATTTTTCACAAAATTTCCAAAACCCACTTTTTAAGGACCAGTTCAGGTTTGAAGTCACTTTGTGAGGCTTCCATCATAGAAACCACCCAAAAATGACCCCATTTTAGAAACTACACCCCTCAAGGTATTCAAAACTGATTTTACAAACGTTTTTAACCCTTTAGGTGTTCCACAAGAATTAAAGGAAAATGTAGCCAAAATTTCCGAATTTCACTTTTTTGACAGATTTTCCATATGAATCATTTTATTCTGAGAATAAAGCAAGGGTTAACTGCCAAACAAAACTCAGTAATTATTACCCTGATTCTGTAGTTTACAGAAATGCCCCATTTGTCATCGTAAACTGCTGTACAGGCACACGGCAGGGCGCAGAAGGAAAGGAACGCCAGGGCAGATTTCACTGGAAAAAGTTTGTTGCCATGTCACATTTGATGCACCCCTAGAGTAGGAAACTCCAAAAAACTGACCCCATTTTGGAAACTACGGGATAAGTTGGCAGTTTTGTTAGTGCTATTTTAGGGTACATATGATTTTTGGTAGCTCTATATTATACTTTTTGTGAGGCAAGGTAACAAAAACTAGCAGTTTTGGCATTGCTTTTATTTTTGTTATTTACAACATTCATCTGACAGGTTAGATCGTGTGATATTTTTATAGAGCAGGTCGTTACGGACGCGGCAATATCTAATATGTATACTTTTTTTTATTTATTTAAGTTTTACACAATATTTTTGAAGCACAAAAAAAAAAATCACATTTTAGTGTCTCCATAGTCAGAGAGCTGTAGTTTTTTTATTTTTTGGGCGATTGTCTCAGGTAGGGGCTAATTTTTTGCGGGATGAGATGACAATTAGATTGGTACTATTTTTGGGGGCATACGCTTTTTTGATCGCTTGGTATTACATTTTTTTGTGATGAAATGTGACAAAAAATGGCTTTTTTTAGACAATTTTTATTTTTTACAGTGTTCACCTGAGGGGAGAGATCATGCTATATTTTTGTAGAGCAGGTTTTTACGGACGTGGCGATACCTAACATGTATACTTATTTTTATTTTTTAAGTTTTACACAATATCATTTTTGAAACACAAAAAATCATGTTTTAGGGTCACCATAGTCAGAGAGCTGTATTTTTTTTTATTTTTTGAGCGATTGTCTCGGGTAGGGGCTCATTTTTTGCGGGATGAGATGACGGTTAGATTGGTACTATTTTTGGGGGCATACACTTTTTGGATCGCATGGTATTACATTTTTTGTGATGAAATGTGACCAAAAATGACTTTTTTTAGACAGATTTTTTATTTTTTACGGTGTTGACCGGGCGGGCTGGATCATGTAATATTTTAATAAAGCAGGTTTTCACGGACGTGGCGATACCTAATATGTATATTTTTTATTTTTTTTCTATTTTTATGTGTTTCTTTATGGGGAAGGGGCTTTTTTTTTTGAAACTTTATTATTTTTTTTTAATTTTTTTTATGTAAAAACACTTTTATTTAACTTTTTTTTTTACATTTCTCTTATGTCCCAGTAAGGGACTTTAACATTTCAGGGTCTGATCCCTGATTGAATGCAGCACAATACATCTGTATTGTGCTGCATTCAACTGTCAGCGTCTCACACTGTGAGACGCTGACCGTTGCCTAGGAGACCCAGCGCTGTGGCTGGGTCTCCTGGGCTTCCGTGGATGGGAGTCCCAATGCCTCTGGGCAAGGCATCGGGGCTTCCATCTCAGCCATCGGGCCCCCCCCACCGCCTCACGGGGACCCGATGGCTTTAAAAACTGCCGCAATTACCTTGTATGCCGCGGTCAGCGTGACCGCGGCATACAAGGGGTTAATCCGCCGGCATCGGTGTAATCACCGGTGCTGGCGGATACAGCAGAGGCCCAGCTGTTAGTATCAGCCGGGCCCCTGCTGTAGATTGCGGCAGCCGGGCAGCAGCAGCACGTTAACCCTAGGACGAGAATGCTCGTCCTAGGGCGTTAAGTAATGCCATATTAGGACGAGCATTCTCGTCCTAGGTCGGCAACGTGTTACGGTCAGGGAACGAGGCTGAAGTTGGTTTCTTATTCGGCCAGTTTCTTATTGGAGGCTGAAGTTGGTTTCTTATTCGTCAGTTTCTTATTCACATCATTTGTATTTTTTGTTTTTATTTAAGAATTTTGAGGAAACCTTATCAACAGTAAAAGGAAAAGTTGCAGTGAGCCGTGCTTAACCCCTTCCCGACAGCCATACGGCTATATACGTCCTATCTGCATGTACCCCGTGCAGATAGCACGTATATAAACGTCATGGCAGCTCGGGCTGCTGCCCTCCGTTGGCAGTGGCCCGATGGTTGCCATGGCAACCAGATGCTTTGCAAAGTCCAGTGTTGCCATCTATCAGTGTAAAACAGAATTATACTTTGTATAGAACTGGCATCAACCCCACTGGATCTTCAAGATCCAAGTGGGACTTGATAAAAAAAAAGTGCAAAAAAAAAAAAGTAAAAAAATCATCATGGTACTAATCCCGCATGGTAAACGTTTTACAAAAAAAAACAAAAACAATGGCGGAATTGCTGTTTTTTCAGGAAAAAAATTTGATTTGTCCCTTAGTCGAATTTCCTCACGTTTTGTGGTAACAAATCGCATTTTTTCTAAAATGACTGCTGCACGTTGCCATGCATGCAGCAAACCAGCCAATCAGGAGCTAGCCAGCCCCTGTGATGTCACAGCCCTATAAAAAGTATCAGCCTGCTCAGTATCTGCCATTTTCCAGTGAGCTTAGTGCAAGGAGAGACTTGACAGGCACTAGGGACAGTGTTCAGGAAAGACTTTATAGTGAAAAAAATATTGAGCAGTTCAGGGAAAGATTATTCATAGTGTAGGAAAAGGATAAGGAGGCATTATCCACAGTGTAGAGAGAGAGAGCAGGTACCAATAGGACAGTGTAAGGCCTGGGTAACAGAGGCTATGCTATTACACCCTGCTGCACTAATTGGGGTTACTAAAAGTGATCTATTACTACCAGGCTCGGACTGGCCCACCTGGGAGTTGGGGAATTCCTCGGTGGGCCCCTGTACAGTAAGTGAGCCTTCATGTTTGAAAGCTCACTCTTTCCTTGAGCTGCAGGCAGGTGGTGGTCAATGAGATGCGTGGAGGGGCCAATGACCTATCGTCATGGACCCCACCCCCTGAACATATCCTTGATCCCCTGCTTCAATCTACAAAGATGTCAACCACTGGGGGGCCCGCTATGCTGCCCCAAGCTGTAATACAGGCAGTGCTTCCTTACTGAATAAAAAGGCTGATAAAACAGAGGAGAGCCTGTGAGTACTTTTAATTCAGTCAGCACTCCCTGTCAGTGAGCTAATGAGCTTATATCCACATGTTCTGATTTTCACAAAAATAGCAGCCAAAAATTGCAGCAACACAATGCTACACTGCAACCAATGAAAGTGAATAGGGTTGTGATTTAAAAAGTCACCACATTCACTTAACTGTAGCACCGCATTGCTGTGCAACATATGTCACAGGCCAATTATGTTGTGTAGCCCAAGCTTTAATGTGTGTCTATGTGGGTAAAAACGCCTGCCTATGCATGTTGTATTTAAAAGTGTGCCTTTATGTGTAGAAGCTGCACTGCCATAAAATAGTAGTCTGCTACACTGGTTTTCCAAGTTATTTCTTTTTGGAGCAATGGCAGGAACATGAAAAAGATAATAAAATAAACTCACCTTCCCACTCCTCTCCATTCCAGCACTACCAGTTCCTATTCTTCCCCAGGCTACAACACTGATATATTGTTGTGGTTGCAGTGGTGACGTCTCATATACCGCTGCAGCCAATCACTGGTCTCAGTGGTGTATGCCATTTGACGGCTGCAATCACAACAATATGTCGCTATTGCAGCTTGGGGAAAAATACAAATTATTGCACATAAACGTATGCATGTGTGTAAACAAAGCATGAAAGTTGCTTGTGTGTGTGTGTGTGAAAACATGCATCTCAGGCCTCATGCACACAACCATATTTTTCATTCGTGTGCCAGCCACATTTCATGCAGATAGCACACAGACCCTTTCATTTACACAGATGTCAACTATGTCTGCATCCCTATGTCTATTCCACTAATTATAGAAAATGTCCTATTCTGTTATGTATTGCAGACAAGAAAAGAATAGTTATTTCTTGTGAGGTTGAGAAAAATGTGGAGCACACAGTGAAGGTACCTGTATTTTGCAGTTCTTAGTTTGCGGGACGAAATAGGAATACAGTCATGTGCATGAGGCTGTGTGTGCAATTGTCTGTATGCCTGGATGGAGAAGATCCTATTAGGATCCCGAGAGATCCGTTCTTCCCTACATAACTTTAAATCAAAAGAATCATCTAAGTGTGACTCACATGGGAAAGAAAATGTTGCATGCACAGAGGTTGGTTCTTACTGTATCTATGCACAAATCTTTGTTTTGCTGCAGTCTCTATGCACAGAGCTTGGTTCTGTTACTGTCTCTATGCACAGAGCTTGGTTCTATTACCATCTCTATGCACAGAGCTTGGTTTTGTTAACGTATCTATGCACAGAGTTTGGTTCTGTTGACTTATCCAAGTACAAAGCTTAGCTATGATGCCATCTGTTAGTGTATGATAGTTTAGAGCATGGTTCTGTTAGTGTTAGTGTTCAGCTTGGTTCAGATATTGTATGTTAGTACTGAACTTGGTTCTATTACTGGGTCTGAGTCCTTGGCTCTTCTGCCATATCCATGTTTATAGCTTATTTCTGTTAATATATCTGAGCATATTTTATTGCTGAGCTTAGTTCTGTTAGCATATCTAAGTAGCAGCTTGGGATAATATAGATAATTTAGTGTATATATCATATGGATATGTTGCACGACATTAACTTTACTAAAAATGTACTCCTTTCAAAGACAATAACTTATATGTACCTCAAAATTATGGTAACAAAAACTGTAACTCATCTTGCAAAAAAAAAAAAAAGCCCTCATTCAGCTACACAGTTAGAAAAAATAAGGTTATGGCTTTTGGCATACAAAGACATAAAAATTACTCTTTCTCCACAAAACATGCTTGCTTGTGTTCAAGTGTCCTCCTCCTCTACCTCAGCCCCCACAGGGTTCATGTGGCCATGATATGTAGTCATCACGTCTCCTGTCCCCTGGCCAGATTTAGCAGCATGTGCTCAGGACATGAATTAGTGGAATTACTTTGTTCATCCCATAGTCCTGGTGACTGACAAATAAAATGGCATCCCCAAATGGCCCAAGAAAATGACAGGTGTCACGCATGAGCTGCCACTGGTTAACATCGAAGTTACACAGGAGAGTACCTCTGTCCGCCTGTATCATCAATAAATAATTTATGGCCTTTCTCTGTTCATATATAGAGGGTGGAATTCCAACGTGTGGAAACGTCGCATATCAGCCTATTTTGGGGGACACCGTACTGCCGCTGCAGCTTAAAGTGTAACTGTCGTTTCACTACCAAAAATGAAATTCCTAACATATGTGATACTGAAGGGCAGATATTCATGAAGCTGTATTTTTCAGTTAATTTTATCTTTCTGATGTCTGTATTCAGCCCTTAGCAACCTTATTTCTCTGTGCCTCTATTTCAGCATCTTCCTAAAATGGCCTCTGCTGCACTTCCTGTGGTGATCTTTGCCCTTCCTTGAGGCCATCCTGTATTTCCCTCACTTCCCATAAGCCTTTGCTCTCCTTACATGAACTAGCAGGACCAATCAGAATGCAGATAACTTCCCCACTATTCCAGAGCACTGTGTATCCTCATATACAGCTAACCAGAGACAAGCCCTGCATTACATGAAATCAATAAGAAATCAGTAAGCATTTGTATTAACCTCTTAATAGTCACTTGTCCCTCATTATCTTCCAGGGGGTGCTGCTTTAGCTGCTCATATCTCTGGTTTGGTACCAGCTAGAAATATGTAAAGTCTTAAAGCTGACATTTCAGGCTTTAAGACAATACCAAAATGACATAAATCTGTTAACTACGTACAAGGGGAGATATCACTCAGAAATCGGGATGCTGTGAATGAAGCTGAAAATGACAGTATAAGCAGATTTTACTCACAATTATTCCCGACTTGATTTCTAACAGTGATTTCTTCTCTGTTGCTTGGACTAGAGCTCTCATCATGGTCTTGGGTGGAAGCTTGGACTGTCTTCTTTCAAACAAGCCAAGTAGCATGTTTCTAGCTGGTACCATTTAGGAGATATCAGCCTGTAAAGAAGCCCTCCCCCCTCCACTTTGTGCCTCAGCCCAGCACCAGGCTCTCAGGGCTGTGCTCACCCCCCCCAGCTCATCCGTCTTCTGTTATGAGATAGAGAAGACGACCTGCACATGGCAATAGCCTGAAAAGAGAGCAGCTGAATAGGAAAGTAGCATGCCTCTGTGGGAGTTATTAGCAGGTAAAACTGAGAATTATCACATTTTAAAGCACAAAAGCACTTATACAGCAGGGTGTACTATACCATTAGGGGATAAAAAATGAAACAGCAGTTACACTTTAAGGAGGGTGTATTTTGCGGTGTACGAGTGTCTGAAGTGCATGCAAAGTTTCCTGGCCATTTTAAGGATGTCTTCAACATGGGGTGAAGACTTGAGGAACCGCTTTACAACCAGATAGAACTTGTGCGCCATGCAGAGCGCATGGCTCAGCCCTCCTTGACGCATCGCTGACACCATGTTCTTCCCGTTGTCGGTCACCATGGTTCCAAATTTTAGTTGTCGAGGAGAAGGCCAGGATTCGATTTCTTGATGAAATAAGAGGATCAGTTCCTCCCCTGTGTGAATCCGTTTACCCAGGCAAACTAGGTGCAGAACGGCATGACACCACAGTGCATATGTGGTATGCTGGTGGGGGTCTGTGAATTGTCTCTGCAGTGGAGGCTGAGGTCAGTGGAGGATAAGGAAGCAGAGGGGGACATTGTCGCAAGACCAACATCATGAGAACATGGAGGCGGAAGCGGCGTCACCTGGGCAAGTTGTTGGTGTGGCTGGGCAGGAACCACATTTACCCAGTCGGCCATAAAAGACATATATTGTACTTGACCGTAGTTATAGTTCCACACGTCCACTGTGGCAGACACTGACAGGCTCAAGGACTGGCCCACCTTCTCTTCTACATCTGTGTGCAGGACTGGTATTGCCTTTTCTGCGAAGAAATGATGGCTTGGGACTCTCCACCTCGGCTTGGCACAAGCCATCAGTTCTCTGAAAGGTGCAGAGTCCACCACTTGGAAAGGGAGGGACTGCAGCACCAGCAACTTGGCCAGGAGCACGTTCAGCTTCTGCGCTTTTGGAAAAGTGCACGCATACTGTTGTCTCATGGCAATCGCTTCGGTGACCAATTACTAACGGAATAACTGATGAGGAGTTGGAGGAGCAGGAGCATCAGGACCAGAAGATGATGGGAAGGACACACAGCTACCTTCGGCTGAGGTGGTGGAGCCTTGACTGCATGAAATCGGGTGCGTGCCACTGGTTGATGTAGCGGTTGCTGCAGCAGGCTGGACCATCACATCGGAGCCACGGTTACCCAGGCCATGGCGGTGGTGCCAAAATTGACACCCTGGCCGCGCTTCACCTTCTGCCCACAAATTCGGCAAATGACCATGTTCACCTCCTCCGACGGCTTACCAAAAAACTACCGCCAAGTCTGGTATTTTCCCCCCCAACACTCAGTACTGACTGCCTGCTACCACTGCCTCCATGAACCCCTGTGCCGCTACTTTCCGGGCAGGTAGGCTGTTGCGAAGCAGGCGGTCTACCCTGGGCCCGCTTGGCTCCCGACCTCCCACCGCACTGCTGCCATCCTTCTGACTCCTGGAGACACTACCACCTTGCTGGCTCAGCTGCTGCCTCACGTGCAAGCTGCCACCCTCTTCTCCTGATAATGATGAAGCCCCTTCTTGACCAGGCTCCCAAGTGCGATCAGCTTCATCATCATCATCCACTACTATTTGCACGTCACTGATGCCCCCCTCAATGGTCTCAGGGCCAGGAGCCTGACCGCTCGCAACATCAGCTCCCACGTGAATCTCATCATCACTACTTTCCCGCCTACCGGAGAAAGCGGTGGATCTCGCCTCCAGATCTTGGCTGGGCAGTAGCTGATGACTGTCCTCTAGTAGCTCGTATTTGCTGAAAAGTGGAGCGGAACCTACAGCATATAATACTTCTTTAGAAGGACAAAGGCAGGTTAAGGATAGGTGAGGGCACAGGCAGTGGCATAGCATGGGGGAGGGGCGGGGCGCCAGACTGCAAGGGGGTTCTTGCCGCCGGTGCAAAATCTGTGAGCTGACTGTTTTAATTGATTCAGCTCTGCTCTGCTGCACTGCACAGAGTGAGGAGCTTTCAGCAGAAGGAGCGTGCGCACGGCCGTAGGGCACTCTCCAGTGCTGTCCTACTATTCAACGATAGGCTCCGCCCACCTTCCAGACGGGAAAGACACTGAGGAGCAAGAAGAAGATGGCTGCTGCTTCAGGACTCCAGTGTGCAGCAGCAGCCTGAATGTGTGAGTGACACTGGCAGTGAGTGACTAACTGTGTCACAGTTACCAAGTTCAAGTCCACCTGAGGCTCAGACTGAGCAGAGGCACACTTTAATAAACTAAACAGTGCCTAACCTGGCACAGACTAGTTAGGGAATGAGGGCAACAGTAGTCCTTTGCTCAGAGAGGTGTACTTCTTCAGTTTAACCATTGCTTGCTGCCCAGAGGGCACATTTTTGTGGGAAAAATGGGTGTATTTGCCAATTGCCTCCAGGTTAGAGAGTAACTGGGAGCCCCGAGGTGGTGGATTGGGACAAACAGATCTGTGCCCCCTCCACACGGATTAGGATATATAATGGTCGCCTTTGTATTATTAGTATATATATCTGTATTGCCTCCTCTGTATTATTATAATATACTAGCAGAAAGACCCGGCTTCGCCTGGGTATATTTTATCTATTTATTTAATGTTTGTGTGTCGTTGCAGAGAGAAAGTCAATGCAGCTGACAGAAGTTGATTTTTACCTTCATTTTTTCAATCCCCGTTGGCTGCGGAGTGGGAGGGGGTGTGGCCTGACAGAGTCGGAGCGTGGTTTCGCGAGATCTAGGGCGGGGATCAGAGTGGCATGAATTACAGGTCGATGAAATGGTAATTTATGGGGACCCGCAATGGGTAGCAGTGGAAAAAAACATCTTTTATTAGTACTGAATGGTCATAGTCTAAAATTAGTCAATTTCATCTACGATTTTTGTGTGTCGTTGCAAAGAGAAATTCACCCTCCCACCCCTGCAGCTGATTTTTTTCAATCCCCGTTGCCTGCGGAGTGGGAGGGGGCGTGGCCTGGCAGAGTTGGGGGTGTGGATTATCAAGATGCTTCGAACGGTTGTAGTCTGAAATTAGTCTATTTCATCTAAAATTTTGTGTGTCATTGCAGAGAGAAATTTACCCTCCCACCCCTGCAGCTGACAGAAGTTTATTTTTCCCTTCATTCTTTCAATCCCTGTTGGCTGCGGAGTGGGAGGGGGCATGACCTGACAGAGTTGTGGGTGTGGCTTAGCAAAGCGCTTCGCATAGGTGATTTAATCCATTTAATTTAATGATTCTGTGTGTCGTTGCAGAATGGCTGCAGAGTGGGAGGGGGGTGGTCTGACAGAGTTGGGGGCGTGACTTAGCAAGACGATTCGAACAGTTGTAGTCTATAATTAGTCTATTTTATCTAAAATTTTTGTGTGTCGTTGCAGAGAGAAATTCACCCTCCCACCCCTGCAGCAAACAGAAGTTTATTTTTACCTTTATTTTTTCAATCCCCGTTGGCTGCGGAGTGGGAGGGGGCGTAACCTGACAGAGTCGGGGGCGTGGATTAGCAAGACGCTTCACATGGGTGTATTTAATCTATTTCATTTAATGTTTCTGTGTGTCGTTGCAGAAAAAAAGTCAACCTCCCACCCATCCCTGCAGCTGACAGAAGTTGATTTTTACCTTTATTTTTTCAATCTCTGTTGGCTGCGGAGTGAAAGGGGGTGTGGCTTGACAGAGTTGGGGGTGTGGCTTAGTGAGACCTGGGGCGGGGGTTTTAAGTACTTCTTTTAGGGTGGCCTGAATTAAAGGTCAATACCATGCTTATTTATGAGCCCACGCAATAGGCAGCAGTGGAGGAAAACATCTTTTATTACTACTGAACTGTAGTAATAGAAAAACACATAAGTTATATTTATGGTAACCGGAATACCTTTAACAGTGTCAGTAAATAGAAATGGATGAGATCCTCAGCTGCTGATAATTACCTGGTTGTTATGGAAACCTGCCCTCCCTGTGTGTCTGTGCAGAGAATGGCAGTTGGAGTTTAAAACCAAAGCTCCCAGTTGTAATGTTGGCTAATGGAGATCATATTTTGGGAATATCTCAGGAATGGTATGTCCTAGAGAGATGAGACCTGGTCTAAAACCTTCCCGGACACCCGATGTACCTGTGTGCCGAATTTGGTGAAAATCGGTCCAGTAGTTTGGTCGCGCATAGAGAACAGACAGACAGACAAAACTCATTTTTATATTATTAAGAGATAATAGCCCCCTGTGTATTATTATAATATATAATGGACCCTGTGTATTATTAGCATATATAAAAGCCCCCTCAGGGCTCCAGATGGCGACCAAAATGGTCGCCAATGCGACTCATTATTTGCAAATGGCGACAAGACTTTTTAGTCTTGTCGCCATTTGCGCCTGGACCCCACCAGCATTTACCGATACTAAGCTGCGCCACTGCGCAACCTAGTATCGGAGAACATGGTGCACGCTGCTGTCAGCGTGCTCCATATTCCCGCAGCAGCACAGGGGACAAGGAAGCTCTTCCTCCCCCCTGTGCTGCTGCTGTCGCTGCCACCAATCAGGGGGGAGAGGGGAGGGGCAGGGTGCACTGCGCCACCAATGAGAGGGGCTGAGGAAGGGAGGGCGCACTGCGCCACCAATGAAGTTAACTATGTTTAATACAACTACAGGAGGCGGGTGCCGGCGCGGAATCACATAGCCAGCACCCGACCTGTATTATAGGGAGCTCCAATATGCCGCAGTTAACCCCTCAGGTGCCGCACCTGAGGGGTTAACTACCGATTACTGCAGCTCCCTATAATACAGGGCGGGTGCCGGCTATGTGATTCCGCGCCGGCACCCGCCTCCTGTAGTTGTATTAAACATAGTTAACTTCATTGGTGGCGCAGTGCGCCCGCTCCCCCCAACCCCCCAGTATAACAAGCATTGGTGGCAGTGGTAGATACCGATCGGAGCCCCAGCAGTGTAATCGCGGGGCTCCGATCGGTTGCCATGGCAACCAGGACGCTACTGAAGTCCTGGCTGCCATGGTGAGCTCCCTGCTGCCCTGTGCACAAAGCCCAGGGCAGCAGGGAGCTTTTGAAGTCCTATTCACCCTAATAGATCTCTATTAGGGTGAATAGAACAAGGGATAACGATCCTAGGTTCTAGCCCCTAGGGGGCTAATAGTTACTAAATAAAAAGTTTAAAAAAAGTAAAAAAAAAACAAAACAAATGTAAAGCACATTAGTTCAAGTATAGGAGGCAGCGGTATGACATACCCGGCCTCAATAACAGGGAAACGCAGCAATTATCCCTCAGATGTGGCACCGAGGGGTTAATTGCCGTGGATTGCACGCCCTGCTATTGAGGCCGGGTATATTATACCGCTGCCTCCTATACTTGATTAAATGTGCTTTATATTCATTGGTGGCGCAGTGCACCCTTTCCCCTAAAGAGGCTAATAGTTATTAAATAAAAAGTTAAAAAAAACAAAAAAAACCCTCCAATATATTAAATTTGAGGTCCTATTCACACAACAGTGTAAATGCGCCTGCAATTTTGTGGAATAGATGCGGCCGTATTCGCTTCAATAGGCGGCGTGTGAACTTGCTGCGGCTCTGCAAGAAATTATAGAACATGTTCTATTCTTGTCTGCAACTGCGGACAAGAATAGACATTTTGAACGGGGCGCCCGGCCGTGTGTTCCGCAAATTGTGGAACACATGCCGGGCAGTATTGCGGAGTGGATGCGCAATACTACAGCCGTCTGAATGGCCCCTTAATCACCCCCTTTCCCAATTTTACATATAAAATATATTAACAATAAATAAACATTTTACATATTGCCACGTCCGAAAAGTCCAAACTATTGAAATATTTAAAAAATCTCCTATGCGGTGAACACGTAACAGAAAAAAAAAAAAATCTGCACAATTCGCCATTTTTTAGTCACCTTGTCCCTCAAAAAAAATAAGATAGGACTGTTGTATTATGGGCCAGACGTTTCATCTTCTCCTCCAAGTCTTTTTTAAAATTATAATTATATGTATTTAAATTTGGCGACTAAAAATTTAATTTGGCTCCTAAATTTTTCAGTTCAGGAGCCAATGGCTCCTGGGTATTTTTTTTAGTCTGGAGCACTGCCCCTGTGTATTATTAAAATACATAATATCCCTCTTTGTATTATTATAATATATAATTGCCTCGTGTATTATTAGTATATATAATAGCCCCCGTGTATAATATATAATGGCCCCTGTGTATTATTATAATATATAATTGCCTCGTGTATTATTAGTATATATAATAGCCCCCGTGTATAATATATAATGGCCCCTGTGTATTATTATAATATATAATGGCACCCATGTATTATTATAATATATAATGGCCCCTGTGTATTATTATAGTGCTTGAAAAATCACTATACTGTTATCCGAATTTTTTCTTATTATAGTGCTTGAAAAAGCACTATACTGACACACATACTCTTAAATATGCCATATAGCTCATGCGCTATGCACAAAGGGTCATTGCATAATCACTTGATTGCGGCAGCCAAACTACTAATTCCGTTATATTGGTTGTCAGAAAAAGCTCCTTCTCTTTCTGAGTGGATCAATAAAGTGCATGAAATATGCAGACTTGAGGAGTTGTCAAGTTGGGAAACTTTGTCTCATGATAAATTCCTTAAGCTTTGGTCCCCTTGGTTCCAATGGTACAATAAAACTTTGACTACGAATGTCTGCCAATCATAATCGTGGCTTATGGTGATATGTGGACTATCATGGATGTTAAACTGGGCCTTATTGGTTTATTATGATGGTACAAATAGTGCTCCTTATTATTATTCTTAATGTTGGTGCCTTTACGATTGTATATGCTCTTTAACATAGTAACATAGTAACATAGTTTGTAAGGCCGAAAAAAGACATCTGTCCATCCAGTTCAGCCTGTTTTCCTACAAGTTGATCCAGAGGAAGGCAAAAAACCCCTGTGAGGTTGAAGCCAATTTTCCTCACTTTAGGGGGAAAAATTCCTTCCCGACTCCAATCAGGCAATCAGAATAACTCCCTGGATCAACGACCCCTCTCTAGTAACTATAACCTGTAATATTATTACCCTCCAGAAATACATCCAGGCCTCTCTTGAGCTCTTTTAGTGAACTTACCATCACCACCTCCTCAGGCAGAGAGTTCCATAGTCTCACTGCTCTTACCGTAAAGAATCCTCTTCTATGTTTATGTACAAATCTTCTCTCCTCCAGACGCAGAGGATGTCCCCTCGTCACAGTCACAGTCCTGGGGATAAATAGATGATGGGAGAGATCTCTGTACTGACCTCTGATATATTTATACATAGTTATTAGATCTCCCCTCAGTCGTCTTTTTTCTAAAGTGAATAACCCTAATTTTGATAATCTTTCTGGGTACTGTAGTCCACCCATTCCAGTTATTACTTTAGTTGCCCTCCTCTGAACCCTCTCTAGCTCTGCTATGTCTGCCTTGTTCACAGGAGCCCAGAACTGTACACAGTACTCCATGTGTGGTCTGACTAGTGATTTGTAAAGTGGCAGGACTATGTTCTCATCACGGGCATCTATGCCCCTTTTGATGCAACCCATTATCTTATTGACTTTGGCAGCAGCTGTCTGGCACTGGCTTCTACAGCTTAGTTTGCTGTTCACTAAAATTCCTAGGTCCTTTTCCATGTCAGAGTTACCCAATATTTTACCATTTAGTATGTACTGGTGACTTGCATTATTCCTTCCCATATGCATAACCTTACATTTGTCAGTGTTAAACCTCATCTGCCACTTTTCTGACCAAGCCTCCAGTCTATCCAGATCCTGCTGTAGCAGTGCACTGTCCTCCTCTGTGTTAATTACTTTACACAGTTTAGTGTCATCTGCAAAAATTGATATTTTACTGTGCAAGCCTTCTACAAGATCATTAATAAATATATTGAAGAGAATAGGACCCAATACAGACCCCTGTGGTACCCCACTAGTGACAGTGACCCAATCTGAGTATCTACCGTTAATAACCACCCTCTGTTTTCTATCACTGAGCCAGTTACTTACCCACATACAGACATTTTCTCCCAGGCCAAGCATTCTCATTTTGTATACTAACCTTTTATGCGGTACCGTGTCAAACGCTTTGGAGAAGTCCAGATATACGACATCCATTGAGTCGCCGCGGTCCAGTCTAGAACTTACCTCCTCATAGAAACTGATTAAATTGGTTTGACATGACCGATCCCTCATGAAGCCATGCTGATACGGAGTTATTTGCTTATTTTCATTGAGGTACTCCAAGATAGCATCTCTCAGAAAACCTTCAAACAGTTTACCCACAACAGAAGTTAAATTTACCGGCCTATAGTTTCCGGGCTCTGTTTTTGGACCCTTTTTTGAATATTGGCACCACATTTGCTATGCACCAATCCTGTGGAACACTCCCTGTCAGTATAGAGTCCTTAAATATCAGAAATAAGGGTCTGTCGATGACATTACTTAATTCTCTTAGGATACGGGGGTGTATGCCATCCGGTCCTGGTGATTTGTCTATTTTAATATTTTTAAGACGTTGCTGCACCTCTTCCTGGGTCAGAGAGGACACTTTTAAAGGGGAATTTACTTTTATATTCTGCATTTCATCTGACAGTTTATTTTCCTCAGTGAATACAGTGGAGAAAAAGTTATTTAGTAGCTTTGCTTTCTCCTCATTGCTCTCTGCAACTCCCCCCTCATTACTCTATAAGGGGCCGACACCTTCAGGTTTATACTTTTTACCATTTATATAATTAAAGAACATTTTAGGTTTAGTTTTACTCTCTTTGGCGATTAATCTCTCGGTCTCTAGTTTGGCTACTTTTATTTGTCTTTTACATATTCTATTTTTTTTCCTTATAGTTTTTCAATGCTTCCTCACTCTCCTCCTGTTTTAGTGATTTAAATGCTTTCTGTTTGTCATTTATTGCTTTCTTTACAGCTCTATTTATCCACATTGTTTTTTCTTGTTCCTTAACCTTTT
>ONZH01027819.1:0-14361 GCA_900303285.1 Rhinella marina
AACTGATCCGTTCCCTATGTACTTTGAATGGAGATCAGAACGGATCTGTTTTGCCTATGTAAAAGATAGGCGAAATGGATCAGTTCTGAACGGATGCAGACGAATGCATTATTGGAACGGATCCGTTTGTAAGCGCCTGTACAGATCTGACAAACGGATCCGTTCAATGCTGGTGTGAAAGTAGCCTAAGATACATCACTCTCTTGCCTTCAGCCCCTCCACCACACAGTCCCATGTAAAATGCATCACTCCCCTGCCTTCAGCCCCTCCAGCATACCAGTCCCATGTAAAATGCATCACTCCCCCTGCCTTCAGCCCCTCCAGCATACAGTCCCATGTAAAATGCATCACTTCCCCTGCCTTCAGCCCCTCCAGCATACAGTCCCATGTAAAATGCATCACTCCCCCTGCCTTCAGCCCCTCCAGCATACAGTCCCATGTAAAATGCATCACTCCCCCTGCCTTCAGCCCTTCTTGCAAACAGTCCCATGTAAAATATCACCTCACCTCCCTTTAGCCCCCTCCAGCATACAGTCCCATGTAAATATCACCCCCCAACCCCTCTAACATGCAGTCTCCAGTAAAAGCATTATTCCTCCTCCCGTCAGCAAAACGCCCCAAGTAAAAATAACATAATTCTTCTCCATATACTGACCTGCAGCTTCAGCTCCTCTCTCCAACATCCTTTTTGCACAACCTGCAGAAAATCTCGAGGCTCCGCCCCCTGGATGACGAGACTCCGCCCCCTGTCCTGACATCACACCTACCAGGAGCAACTACATTCTAGCCACTACGATCGTTCTACTGCCTCATAGGCTTCAGGCCACTACCCTGAAGCCTATGAGGAAGAACAGAGGGGACGGGAGCCATAGGCTCCCATGGCCCTTATGCACATGCTTGCTGCCTGGCGACCCTGCAAGTTTGCTCCCGGGGCAACGGCCCCCATGGCCCCCCCACTGCCAGGCAGTACATTCGGGGCCTGGGACATAACATCCGGGGCTCAGGCCCCGAATGTTTTAGCCTAACGACGCCCCTGCCAATATTATTACTAATAGAATGTATTTATATAAAATGTACCGTTTAGAAGATTTTCCTAATTGTATATCCATTGTCCCACACACATCAGTCAGGCCGTTGCCCCTAGTTACGACCACTGTGGCCATGTAGTAGCGGTGGCCGGCTTGCTGTTGTTCAAACCCGCTCTGAGGTAACTGCTGTATTGTGAACGCACATTGCATGAGCATGCGCAGACACATCTTAGGGCTGTAGTAATTTTGTCTGCGCTTCCAAAACACAGAGAAACAGATCCTGTTCCAAGATCAATTCATCTCTATGGAGCAGGATCCGTTTATAAAGTCTGCCCTTTGGAGGGATCCTGACCATTGTCTTTTGGACTGGTAGTGTCCAAAACGTAGACGTGAAAGTACCCTAAGATGTGTCTCAGCATGCTCATGTAATGTGTGTTCACAATACAGCAGTTACCTCAGAGCTGGTTTGAAAAGGAGCAAGCCGACCACCACTACTACATGGCCGTGGTGGTCGTAACTAGGGGCAACGGCCTGACTGATGTGTGTGGGACAATGGATATACAAATAGGAAAATCTTCTAAACTGTACATTTTCTATAAATACATTCTATTAGTAATAATATTGGTATGGCTATATCTAACTATACAAACTACATTTGTGAGATGGGAATACCCCTTTAATACTTCTTTTTCTGCTTTAACCACTAAGACTCTTCCTTCTTTTATATCGGATTTCTCTGATGTATTTTCTGAAGGTGGATGTCAGGATTGAGCCCCTCACCGGGAATACGATTGTCCTATCAATCTTATCCCTGGAGAAAATTTGCCCAAATGTAGGCTGTATAACCTTTTTCGACCTCAGAGAATGGCCATGAAAGAATATATTGCTGAGAGTTTGGCTAAAGGACATATTAGGCCTTCCAAATTTCCTGTGGCAGCAGGGTTCTTTTTTGTTAAGAAAAAGGACGGATCCCTTAGGCCATGTCTGGATTTCCGTGAACTCAATAGGATTACTGTCCGTGATCCGTACCCCCTTCCTTTGATTCCTGACTTGTTTAACCAGATTGTGGATGTCAAGGTGTTCTCCAAGTTGGACTTAAGGGGGGCATATAATCTGGTCAGGATCAAAGAAGGGGATGAATGGAAGACGGCCTTTAACACTCCTGAGGGCCACTTTGAGAACCTGGTCATGCCTTTTGGGTTGACCAATGCTCCTGCTGTCTTCCAGCATTTTGTTAATGACATTTTTCATCATCTTGTGGGGAGGTTTGTAGTCGTGTATTTGGATGACATACTAATCTATTCTCCAGATATTGTGACACATCAGTATCACGTGAGGCAGGTGTTGCAAATCTTAAGGGATAACAAGTTGTATGCAAAATTAGAGAAATGTGTTTTTGCTGTACAAGAGGTGCAATTCTTAGGATACTTGCTTTCATCTTCAGGTTTTCGTATGGATCCAGAGAAAGTCGGTGCTGTTCTGAACTGGGACCGACCTGAAAATCTGAAGGCTCTTATGCGATATTTGGGGTTCACCAACTATTACCGAAAATTTATTAAGAACTATTCGACAATAGTTAAACCCTTAACTGACATGACTAAGAAAGGGACGGATGTCTCAGTGTGGTCTGATGCAGCGTTGCAAGCCTTCTCCGCTGTGAAGGAGTGCTTTTCTTCTGCCCCTATATTGGTGCAGCTAGATGTGTCACAACCTTTCATTGTGGAGGTTGACGCATCCGAGGTGGGGGTAGGAGCTGTTTTATCACAGGGCCCGTCACCTGGTAAATGGCGCCCCTGTGCTTTTTTTTTCGAAAAAACTCTCTGCAGCGGAGAGAAATTATGATGTGGGTAACAGAGAGTTACTGGCCATTAAGTTGGCTTTTGAGGAATGGCGTCATTGGTTGGAAGGGACGATTCATCCAATCACGGTATTCACTGATCACAAAAATCTGGCTTACCTGGAGTCGGCTAAACGACTTAATCTGAGGCAGGCCAGATGGTCTTTGTTCTTCACCAGATTCAATTTCATTGTCACATATCGTCCTAGGGTTAAGAATGTGAAGGCGGATGCCTTGTCACGTAGTTTTCCCGGAGGTGGTGATTTTGAAGATCCGAGCCCTATACTGTCTGAAGGAGTGGTGATATCCACTCTTTACCCTGATCTTGAGGCTAAAGTGTTTGAGGCCCAGGGAGATGCGCCGGAGTCTTGCCCTCCTGGGAAGTTGTTTGTTCCTTCTGATTTGCATCATAAGGTGTTTGAGGAGCATCATTCTTCGGTGCTTGCGGGACACCCTGGGAGTAAATCCACTGTCAACCTCATCTCTCGTAGATTCTGGTGGTCAGGGCTGCGTAAGTGTGTTGAGGATTATGTGTCAGCCTGTAGTGTCTGTGCACACGCTAAGGTGACACATACTCGACCTTCTGGACCTCTACTTCCATTACCCATCCTGTCCAGACCATGGACTCACCTATCCATGGACTTCATCACTGATCTGCCTGAGTCGTCTGGTAAGACAGTTATTCTGGTGGTTGTAGATCGTTTTAGTAAAATGGCACACTTTATTGCATTACCTGGACTCCCCAATGCTAAAACTCTTGCACAATTGTTTGTTGACAACATTGTGAAACTTCATGGCATTCCCACTGACGTGGTCTCTGATCGTGGAACTCAGTTTGTGTCCAGATTCTGGAGGGCGTTCTGTACTCGGCTCGGAGTACAACTGTCTTTTTCCTCTGCCTTTCATCCCCAGACGAATGGACAGACTGAGCGTACCAATCAGAGTCTGGAGACTTACTTGAGATGTTTTGTCTCTGAGAACCAGGAGGAGTGGTCCTCGTTTTTGTCTCTGGCTGAGTTTGCCATAAATAATCGCAGACAGGACTCCACTGGTAAGTCGCCATTTTTTGGTGCATATGGCTTTCACCCGCAGTTTGGCACATTTTCTGGTTGTGATACCTCTGGTATTCCTGAGGAAGAACGTTTTTCGTCATCATTGTCTTCTATATGGCGAAAAATTCAAAATAACTTGATAAATATGGGTAACAAGTACAAACGTGTGGCTGACAGGAGATGTGTGAATGGTCCGGACCTAAGTGTGGGTGATTCTGTGTGGCTGTCTACTAGGAACATTAAGTTGAAAGTTCCTTCTTGGAAGTTGGGTCCAAGATTTATTGGCCCATATAAGATCACGGCTATTATTAATCCTGTAGCATTTCGTCTTGAACTTCCTCAGGCCCTCAAAATCCATAATGTGTTTCACAGATCTTTGTTGAAGAGATATGTTGAACCTCTGGAGCCATCTCCCTTGCCACCCGCGCCTGTCTTGGTGGATGGTAATTTGGAATTCCAGATTGTCAAGATCATTGATTCTCGAGTTCTCAGTGGGACTTTTCAATATCTTGTTCATTGGAAGGGTTATGGTCCTGAGGAGAGGTCATGGGTACCGGCATCTGACGTGAATGCCAGTCGTTTGGTGAAAGCCTTTCACAGGTGTCATCCTGATAAAGTTGGTCCTGGGTGCCCGGAGGTCACCCGTAAAAGAGGGGGTAATGTCACGAGTGGGCTTGTGTCTGGTATCAGACGTTCTGCGCGGCTTTCTAAAGTGTTATAATTTGACATGCTTTTCCCTTGGTTTGGTTGCTGTTTACCACACCCCTTCCCCTCAGCTGTTGCTGCTGTGGTAATTATCTTTCTCCTATTTACCCCTTCCTCTCCCAGTATTCCTTGCGGTTTATACTTTCTACCTACTTAGTAGTGTGTGGTGTGGATCTCGGCTGAAATCCGGTTGCTGCGATATCTGCGTAAAGATAAGTGACTTTTTCCCTTTTGTGGTTTTCCTTTTGGAGTCTCCTGTTCGTCCTTACTCTTGGAGGAACGGGTTTACTCTTTCTTGTGTCACTAGCTGCAGGGTTTTCTAGGGTGCATTTATTATTAGGTTCCTGTGTATGAACTCTCCTACAACCCAGGCTTGTTCATACTGGTAGTCAGTCAGGGCCTAGTTTCAGGGTTCCCTGCAAGAGGTGACCGTTTCCCTGGTTTTGGTCTGTTCCCTTCCCTCGTACGCTCGGTGTGGCTATTCCCTCCACACATATATATATAGGTGGACGCCACTACCCCTCTCTTATTCACTTTTATCCCTGACGAAGCCATTGGCGAAACGCGTTGGGTAAGTAGGGGACCTTCATGTAGACATTGGGTCTTTGATGTATTTTGCCTCACTCTCCACCACGGTGTGGTTTGCGATACAGAATCTGAAGTATGGCCTACTTGGAGGTCATTGTATACTTTAGGAGCCTTTTGTTTGGGCAGATTCCACTTGGAACCGAGGTGTTTTAATATATTCTTCTTCCAGTAGTTCACTGATTAACCTGCCCTGGTCTACATGTGAGTGAGTCCCCTACTGGTTTGGTTGTTTTAACTTGTTTTCTCTCTTGCAGTCACGTGGATTCCTATGATTTTAATGTCATTATTTTTAAGTGAGTTTAATAAAGGATATCTATTTTTTATTGTAATTTTTTTCTGGTGTACTTGTCTTAATGTGGGCTACAGCACCTTTACTGTAGGTTTAGATTTATTCTGAGTGTGCCTATTAATAGGTCTGGAAGAGTTTGGATATATTAATAGGTCACTTATTCTGTAGATAGCTTTATGGAATTTGCTTAGACACTAAGGCGTAACACGATGTAATATTTATTGCATAACTTTATACATATTTTGATTTGTGTTTTATTTTGACAGGTTGAAATGAATTAAAGAGTAAGAACCAGAGGGGGAATGTAAAGCAAATTTTTTAATTGGTTCTTCATGAAGTTATTTAGAGATACCTGGGCCAGGAGAGTAAAAAACAATTAGGGGGTCATTTATTAAACAGAAATTAGGCGTGATCTGCAACTTCTCCCCGCTCAAGCCAGGTCTAAAAAATGGGTGTGGCATGGGTGGGTATGGGCTGGTTTTAAGCGTTGAAAACTGTCTAAATGTAAGGCAGCTAGGAAGGTTTAACAGACAATTTTATGAGGAGGCCTGAGCGCTTTCATAACTCTGGCGGATCCACCGTCGGGTATAGGGGGATTATTAAAACGGGTGTCCAAAACACTGGTCAGAATAAATGTGCCCCTTAGTTTTGGAACAGAGAGTTCAGCTCCATTGAAGACATGTTGGGCACTGGTCGATGAAGCCCGCCCATTTGTCTGCTCAACTTTCGGCTGTTACTTTACTTGTGTGTGTGTGTATATATATATATATATATATATATATATATATTTTTTTTTTTTTTTATAATAGTTTAGTAAACTCTTTATGCACCTAAATCGTGTTAAGTCTATTTTTCCTCGAACTTCCAATTTCATAATAATACAAACACCTTCACATAATTACTGAATACTATAAACTTAAGGAGCTTCTGCAGGTGTGGATGAAATTGTAATGTGTGAATAGGTGCATTTTATTTATATGCTTGATAATAGGAAACAATTGTACAGAAAGCACTTTGACAGCTGTACTACAAATAATCTTATACATCTTATTACTTTTCGGAGACCAGACACAGCATGTTTGCTGGACTATTAAAGAGCAGAGGAAATGTGTGTGGGAACATATTTCAGATTTTTGAGACTGAAAATTATTTTGCCCAGTGCCGTATCATTTTATTAAACACGATAATACTAATCTTTCATTTTTTCCTCTTTCAAGGTATCTGTAGGATTAAGAAGCACCCTAGGGGAGGGGAAGCAGTATGAAAATTTGATAAGATGGAAACATATTGGTTTAAAAAATTATTCACAAAGAAACCAGTGATTTTGAATTCAGTCTGCAAAGTGAATTTTATTTATGGTTTCTTTTTGACACTAAAGGTAAAAATATACTCATATTAAACAGCTTTAAAAGAAATGTCACCAAACATTTTATCTGCTAGTTAAAACAAGATAGCAACCCATCTCCTTTTTTATAAGCTGTTTTTATTTTCTGATTATAGATTTATTTATTCTCTTCCCTGACCATGATTATGGGGGCGGCCATCTTGCCTGAGCTTTTCTTAACAGCATTTAGAAAGCATTAAGAAAATTGCTTTACTGCAGCCCCATGGTCCATAGACACAATAGTCTGGAGGGGATCTCACTGGCTTCTATGGGAGAGTTTTCTAGGCATGCTCTGTGATCTGTACAGAGGTCATTGTACAAGATAAGGCTCCATTCACACGTCCTGTTTTTCTTTCCTGATTCGATCCTGATCCTGATCTGGATCCATTCATTTCAATGGGTCCTGAAAAAATCAGGATCGAATCAGGAAAGAAAAACAGGACGTGTGAATAGAGCCTAAGAATGGATAAGCTTTAACAATTGCCAATTGTGAATGGTGGAAACTATCTATACACAGAGGTGATATAATTAACCCTTTCACTCCCGGAGGTTTTTTCGGTCATGCATTTTCGTTTTGCGCTCCCTGCCTTCAAACAGCCATAACTCTTTTATTTTTCTGTTCACATAGCTGTATGAGGGCTTGTTTTTTGCGGGACAAGTTGTACTTTCCAACGCCACCATTTAATATTGCATATGGTGTAGTGGGAAGCGGGAAAAAAATTCCAAACCGGGTGAAATTGCAAAGAAAACGCTATTCCGCTACAGTTCTACGGGTTTCTTATTTACAGCGTTCAATGTGCATTAAAACTGATCCATTACTTTCATTCTACTGGTCAGTACGAATCCGGCAATACCTAATATGTATAGTTTTTCCTGCGTTTTCATAGTGATAAAATAATTAGAAAGTTGCCCTTTTATTTTTATTTTTTTTTCCTTGTCAAATCTTGACCCCTTTAACTTTTTGGTATTTATGTGTACAGAGCTGTATGGGGGCTCATTTTTTGCAGGACGATCTGAAGTTTTTATTGATACCATTCTGGGGTGTGTATGACTTTTTGATCACTTTTTATTTAATTTTTTTTAGAAAAAAAAAGCGACAAAAAACGGCAAATCGCCATTTGGACGCTTTTTTCCGCCACACAATTCGCCGTGTTGGAATTTTTTTTTTATATTTTAAAAGTACGGGCGTTTTCGGTCACGGTGATACCCATGATGTCTATATTTATTGTTATTTAGGTATTTATTTTTTTATTATACGGAAAGGGGGGTGATTTGAACTTTTATATCTTTTTTATTTTTTATATATTTTTTAACATTTTTTAAAATTTTTTTTTTACTATTTGAAAGCTCAAATATGGGCTTATATATTGTGGCTTTTTTTTTTCTTTATGAGCAATCAGGGATTTTCTAGACTCAGAAATCCATGAATTGCTCATTTCTTATCCTGGCCTGCCATCTAGTGGCCAGAATAAGAATTGCACTTTGAAAACTGTAATCCTCACCAGCGACTAAACGCCCAGGAAGACGCCGCCGATGGCGGTAAGTAGCGGCAAGTCTCTGCTGTTAGAAACAGCAGAGACTTGCCGGCCATGACGCCCGCCGCACTTGCGAGCGGGCGCCATGTGCGCGCATCGCCCCAGCGCCGTACATGTACGGCGCTGGGAGTTTAAGGGTTAAAGCAGGATTAGAATGGAAGATAATCAGGTAACTGTAGTAAACTGACCTGTACAGACCAAGTAGTGGTCCATATTATTATGCTTAGTAGCCAGTGCGAAAACTGTAGGATTATATGATTTTTTTTTTAATCCCTTAAGGACGTTGCCATTTTTCACAGGCCATTTTTGGAAATGTGTCACTTGATGTGATAATAACTTTGGCATGCTTTTACTATTATGGGAATGTTTTCTCACGATACTTTGTACTTTACATTTCCTATATGTCCACTTTCATGTTTGCATCATTGTGTAAATGTAATTTTATTTTTTTAAGATGTTATATGGCTTAGACCTTGTTCACAAATCAGTTATTTGATCAGTTATTTCCATCAGTTATTGTGAGCCAAAACCAGGTGTGAGTCAAACACACAGAACAGTTGCAGATCTTTCCATTATACATTATCTCTGTGTAGCCTCCACGCCTGGTTTTGGCTCTCAAAAACTGATGCAAATAACTGACCAAATAACTGACGTGTGAACAAGGCCTTAGAATTTTAGAAGGAAATTTTTAAGAAAATTTCCAAAACTCACTTTAAGGACCAGTTCAGTTATGAAGTCACTTTGTGGGGCTTACATAGTGGAAACCACCCAAACTGATTTTACAAACTTTGTTAACCCATTAGGTGTTCCACAGGAATTAAAGGAAAAAGGAGAAGACATTTTTAAATTTCACTTTTTTTTTGGCAGATTTTCCATTTTAATCCATTTTTTCTTCTAACACATCAAAAGTTAACAGCCAAGAAAAAACCTCAACATTTAATGCCCTGATTGTGCAGTTTACAGAAAGAACCCATATGAGGTCATAAACTGCTCTATGGGCACACAGCAGGGTGCAGAAGTAAAGGAGCGCCATATGGATTTTGGAGGGCAGATTTCACAGGGAGGGGAATCAACGGGAAAAAACAACAGACAAAGATAGAACACACGGACAAGAGAATATTACCAAGCCAAGGTCAAAGCCAGGAGGTCACATCAATACCAAAGGATAACACTGGAGCGAGGTCAAAATACGAGCCGAGGTCAAAAGCCGAGAAGTAACGTCAGTACAAGGTTGTAACAAAAGAATGAGGTCAAATACTAGCCGAGGTCAGGAGCCGAGAGGTCACGTAGTACAAGGGGAGATACAAGGACGAGGTCAAGTTCAAAGCCGAGGTCAACACAGAAGTCACAATAGTACACAAATGCTGGTGAGGGTAATAGGACCAATCACAAGCAACCTGTGGCCAGCAGGTTGCCTGCTTAAATAGGCCTAATCGATGGGTGACGTGACCCCTCCCCTCTAATATATTAAAACACCTGAGTGCTGACTCATTATGGTCGGCGCTTAAACCCTTCCCTGTTCGTTGTCTAGGGGATGGAGGACGCCGGCTGCACTGAAGATGCAGGCGCGGCTGGATCCTCCCCGCCCTCTCGTCATCATGGAGACGAGGATGCCAGCCGTGTCCTCGCTCCTGCATAAACGCGGGAGACCGGCGGTGCTGCAGGGAGGGAGTGTGCCGCCGGCTCCCAGTTAAAGGAATGAATACTTATCTCAATGCAATAATTTAGTTTTTTCTTCTCAATAAATTAGTACAGACTTTGAAAATTTTGTTTTCACAGTCATTATGGGGTATTCATTGCAGAATAATGGACGAAAACTATTTTTTAAATTTTAATTTAGCAAAAGGCCCCAACAAAATGTGAAAAAAGTGAAAGGGTCTGAAGAATTTTGGAATGCATTGTATATGTGGTTGGATAAAACATAATAATTAGAGATGAGCAAATTTTTCAAAAATTCGATTCGGCTGGTTCGGTGATTTTTCCGAAGAGATTCGCTTCGATCCAAATAAATTTGTGGCGAATGGCGTTAAAAACGGCTACTTCCGAGCTGCAGAGAGCCTGGATAGTGGTGTAGAAAACTGTGCCTTGCAGTAAAACGCATAGGGAGTCTACTGTGGTAGTGAAAGAATACAGTGAGCCAGTGTGACACGCACATAACAGGCGTCGCTCTTAGAATCGCTGCACACTTCTGTATTTGGGCAGTTAAGGGGCCAAAACTCACCAAACAACTCAAGTCTGAACTCAGCCTTACAGGTCAATGTTAGCGCCAGCTATAAAGAATTGTGCAGAGGCCCAAGATACTACTAGAGCGCCAATAGCGCACGCCTTTTACACCAATTCACTGATTCCACATACATTTCGACAGAACCTGTTCTATTACACGCTTATACAAGCAGAGCCCTCCAGACAGCGTGGAGATGGCAGTGGCAGCAGCATCAGCAGACTATAGAGTGGCACGACGACAGTGTGGCCCGGTGGCAGCAGCATGAGTAGGCCACATAGTGGCAGAATGACAGACCCTGGAAGTGGCAGCAGCAGTGGAAGTAGTAGTACAATTTGGAGGCCACAGAGTGGCACAATTACCTAATTTTGACATAGCGGCAGCTAGGAGACGGCATGTGCAGTCGGCGGCGGCAGCAGCATCAGGCCGGAGACTGGTATTTTGACATACCCTGAAGAGCAGACCGTAAAAAAGAATTCTCGGCCTTTTGGTTAAGATCAACTGTAGCATATGTTCTTATCAGTATCGGGGATGGTTATGCCAGCGGATGGGAACGTAAGACAGAGGAGGTGCAGTGAAGGCTCCAGCTTTGCCTCAACTGTGGCAAAATGTCAGTATTGACACAGTACGCCAAGAAAGCTCGGAGTTCCATCTTGAGATCGAGCTGGCGGTCTGCAGGGTGCTGAGCTACCACCTGTGGGAGCCCCTGCCTCTCGCCTCCCCCATGCTCATCGCTGAGTGTCCCGGGGGCCGGAATCGTTTACTTTTAAAAATTTGAGTGTTCAAAACAAACAGGGTTTCCTGTGTACTTGAGCTATGAATGATGGAATAGGACTACAGAACGTACCAAAAATTTACGAGGGACAAGCTTCTGCCAAACAGAAGGTAGCAGTCGAACACATTTCAGGGCCACAGAGTGGCATCGTAACAGCAGCTGCAAGAGGCAGCAGCAGTCGAATACATTTACTAGGCCATCGAGTGGCACCGTAACAGCAGCTGCAAGAGGCAGCAGCAGTCGGACAAATTTACTAGGCCAATGAGTGGCACCGTAACAGCAGCTGCAAGAGGCAGCAGCAGCAGACGAATACATTTCAAGGCCACAGAGCAGAACAGTAACAGCATCTGCAAGAGGCAGCAGTTGAATACATTTCAAGGCCACAGAGTGGCACAGTAACAGCATCTGCAAGAGGTAGCAATCAAATAAATTTCAAGGCCACAGAGTGGCACAGTAACAGCATCTGCAAGAGGCAGCAGTCGAATATATTTCAAGGCCACAGAGTGGGAGAGGCAGCAGGAGTCGTACTAATTTTAATGAGACAGACTGGCACAGTGACATACCCTGGGAGAGGCAGCAGCAGTCATAAAAATTTAAATGCAACATACCATAGAGTGGCACAATTACATAATTTGAAAGTAACGGCAGCTAAGACACAGCATGTGGAGGCAGTAGCCGCAGCAGCAGCATACCGTAGAGTGGCACAATTACATAATTTGGAGGTAGCAGCAGCTAGGACACAGCGCGTGGAGGCGGCAGTAGAAGCAGAAGCATACCGTAGAGTGGCACAATTACAAAATTTGGAGGTAGCGGCAGCTAGAACACAGTGTATGGAGGTGGCAGCAGCATGAGTAGGCCACAGAGTGGAACAATTACATAATTAGGAGGTAGCGGCAGCTAGGATACAGTTTTTTGTAGGCGGCGGCAGCAGCATGAGTAGGCCACAGAGTGGCAAAATTACATAATTTGGAGGTAGCGGCAGTTAGGACACAGCGTGTGGAGGCGGCAGCAGCAGCATGAGTAGGCCACAGAGTGGCACAATTACATAATTTGGAGGTAGCAGCGGCCACACTACCGACTTGCTGCCTGCACCGCTGCCTGACGCGCAAGCTGTCAGTATCGTCTGCAGATGATGATAATGATGATGAAGCCATGGTTAGCCCGGCACCCAAGTGCGATCGGCTACATCATCATCAACTACAGTTTACACGTCGCTAATGTCCTCCTCAACTGTCTTGGTGTACAAGCCTGACCGCTCTCAACATCACCTCCCATTACACTCTCCTCATCAGTACTTGACCACCTACTGGAAGGAGCGGATTTCTGCCCCACCTCTTGGCTTCCCAGTAGCTGCTGACTGTCCTCAAGTAGTTCGTCCTCGCTGTATAGTGGTGCAGAGCCCACAGTATATAGTACTTCTCTGGCTGAGGGAACCGAAAAGGACAGTGGCAGGTTGAGGACAGGTGAGGGCACTGGAGCTGCTCCAGGCGCATGCCAACTAAGGGTTGTGTCTGACGAACCCGCCGACTCTTGGCTGGGGGTGTCAGATGTCATCTGGGAGGAAGTGGATGACCGAGTCAATCATTCAAGAACCGCTGGGTTGGTGGTCAACACACTACCACTAGATGACTAGATAATGCCACGTCCCCTTCGTCTGCTGCGACCTGTGCCTATTCCAGAAAGATTTGTGCCACTGTCCCTATGTTGTAAAGGGCCTGTCACCCCTGTGTCTGACATCCTGTTTGATAAAAAATTTAAAATAAAAGGAAATTAAGAATCCCCCCAAAAAAGATACTTTGCTCACTGCCTTGCACAACTGCTTAACTATTTCTTTAAGAAATACCGTCACCCATAGAGTGGGTTAAAAATGGGTTGCTGAACTGCAGTACAATGGGTTACTGCACAGCACTACACACTATATGACGTTTTCTTTTTCTATGGCGACTGATGCTGCAAATAGTTATTTAAAATAAACAACCCCACAAACACGCCTTTTTTTTTTTTTTAATTCAGCTTCACTGAAGAAGTTAGCACTATATGGCGCTTGTCAGTTTATATGGCGAATGACGCCGCAAATAGTTATTTAAAATGAACAACCCCACAAACTCAGATTCACAGTTTTTTTGGCAATACAACTTCACTGAAGAAGTTAGCACTATATGGTGCTTGTCTGTTTGTATGGCGAATAACGCCGCAAATAGTTATTTAAAATGAACAACCCCAAAAACACGGATTCACAGTTTTTTTGGCAATTCAACTTCACTAAAGAAGTTATCACTATAAGGCGCTTGTCAGTTTGTATAGCGAATAACGCCGCGAATAGTTATTTAAAATGAACAACCCCACAAACACGGATTCACTGTTTTTTTGGCAATTCAACTACACTGGAGAAGTTAGCACTATATGGCACTTTTCTGTTTGTATGGCGAATAATGCCGCAAATAGTTATTTAAAATGAACAACCCCACAAACACGGATTCACTGTTTTTTGGCAATTCAACTACACTGGAGAAGTTAGCACTATATGGCACTTTTCTGTTTGTATGGCAAAAAACGCCACAAATAGTTATTTAAAATGAAGAACCCCACAAACATGGATTCACTGTTTTTTTGGCAATTCAACTACACTGGAGAAGTTAGCACTATATGGCACTTTTCTATTTGTATGGCGAATAATGCCGCAAATAGTTATTTAAAATGAACAACCCCACAAACACGGATTCACTGTTTTTTTGGCAATTCAACTACACTGGAGAAGTTAGCACTATATGGCACTTTTCTGTTTGTATGGCAAAAAACGCCACAAATAGTTATTTAAAATGAAGAACCCCACAAACATGGATTCACTGTTTTTTTGGCAATTCAACTTCACTGCAGAAGTTAGCACTATATGGCGCTTCTCTGTTTGTATGGCGAAAAACGCCGCAAATAGTTATTTAAAATGAAC
>ONZH01027820.1:0-34808 GCA_900303285.1 Rhinella marina
GAGAGGGCCTATAGGTGGACCTCCGCGGAAACAATTGTTTGGACGAGAGAGAGGGGCCTGTAGGTGGACCTCCGTTAAAAATTGTTTGGACAGAGGGCCCTATAGGTGGACCTCTGGAAAAATTGTTTGAATAGAGGGCCCTGTAGGGGGCCCTCCTGAAAAATTGTTTGAAGAGAGGGCCTGTAGGTGGACCTCTTGGAAAAATTGTTTGAACAGAGGGCCTGTAGGGGGCCCTCCTGAAAAATTGTTTGAGAGAGGGCCTGTAGGTGGACCTCCTTGGAAAAATTGTTTGAATAGAGGGCCTGTAGGGGGGCCTCCTGAAAAATTGGTTTGAAGAGAGGGCCTGTAGGGGACCCTCCTGAAAAATTGTTTGAAGAGAGGGCCTGTAGGTGGAACTCTTGAAAAATTGTTTGAATAGAGGGCCTGTAGGGGGCCCTCCTGAAAAACTGTTTGAAGAGGAGGGCCTGTAGGGGGCCCTCCTGAAAAATTGTGCTAAAAGAGTGCCAGTTGGACCTCTTAAAAAATGGCGTTTTTTGGGTCAGTGTTAGGCAAAGACGATATGGAGGAGGAGGAGGAGTAGAGAAGAGGAGTAGAGAAGAGTAATCGGATACATAAGTTATTTAAATCTTTAGCCTGCTTTCCCCCGGAGGAGATTTGAATTCCGGTGAAATCCAGGCTTTGTTCATTTTAATAAGCGTCAGCCTGTCAGCGCTGTCAGTTGACAGGCGTGTACGCTTATCGGTGATGACGCCACCAGCTGCACTGAATACCCGCTCTGACAGCACGCTAGCGGCAGGGCAGGCCAGCACCTCCAAGGCGTACAGCGCCAGTTCAGGTCACGTGTCCAGCTTTGAAACCCAGTAGTTGTATGGAGCAGAGTGATCGCTACGGACGTTGGTATGGTCAGCTAGGTACTCCCTCACCATCTTTCTGTACAGCTCCCCCCTACTCTGCTAGACTGGGGACAGGTGACAGTGTCTTGCTGGGGTGACATAAAACTGGCAAAGGCCTTGGAGAGCGTTCCCCTGCCAGTGCTGGACAAGCTGCCTGCTCGCCTCCTCTCCCCCGCTACTTGGCCCACAGAACCATGCCCTCTGCCGCTAGCGGCGTCAGATGGGAAGAATTGTTTCAGCTTGTGCACCAGGGCCTGTTGATACCTATTCACTCTCATACTCCTTTCCTCTGCAGGGATGAGAGTGGAAAGGTTCTGCTTGTACCGTGGGTCCAGGAGAGTGAACACCCAGTAATCGGTGTTTGGAAAAATTCTTCTAACGCGAGGGTCGCGGGATAGGCAGCCTAACATGAAGTCTGCCATGTGCGCCAGAGTCCCAACACGCAAGAATTCCCTCTCCTCACTGACCTGACTCTCCATTTCCTCCTCCTCCTCCAAGTCCTCCTCTTCAGCCCATACACGCTCAAGAGTTAAGGACTGAGCACTGGTACCCTCTACTGTCTCGCCGACATTCTCCTCCTCTTCCTCCTCATCCTCATCCCCCTCCTCCGATAGGCGCTGAGAAACAGACCGGAGGGTGCTCTGGCTATCAAGCGACGTATCTTCCTCCACCGTCTCTTGTGACAAGCGCAAAGCATCCGACTTGATGCTGAGCAGTGAGTTTTTCAACAGGCAAAGCAGCGGGATGGTGAGGCTGATAATGGCGGCATCGCCGCTGACCATCTGTGTTGACTCCTCAAAGTTGCTCAACACCTGGCAGATATCAGACATCCACGTCCACTCCTCATTGTAGACTTGAGGAATCTGAGAGACCTGACTACCAGTTCTGGTGGAAGATGACATCTGGCAGTCTACAATAGCTCTGCGCTGCTGGTAAACTCTGGATAACATGTTTAATGTGGAATTCCATCTCGTGGGCACGTCGCACAACAGTCGGTGAGCGGGCAGTTGTAGGCGGCGCTGTGCTGCCCTGAGAGTGGCAGCATCTGTGCTCGACTTGCGGAAATGCGCACAGATGCGGCGCACCTTGGTGAGCAAATCAGACAGATTGGGGTATGTCTTGAGGAACCGCTGAACTATTAGATTGAACACGTGGGCCAGGCATGGCACATGTGTCAGTCTGCCGAGTTGCAGAGCCGCCACCAGGTTACGCCCGTTGTCACACACAACCATGCCTGGCTTGAGGTTCAGCGGTGCCAGCCACACATCGGTCTGCGCCGTGATGCCCTGTAACAGCTCTTGGGCGGTGTGCCTTTTGTCACCTAAGCTCAGCAGTTTGAGCACCGCCTGCTGGCGCTTACCCACGGCACTGCTGCTGCGCCTAGAGCTACCGACTGAAGGCGCCGTGCCCACGGATGGTAATTCGGTGGAGGAGGAGGGGTCGGAGGAGGAGGAGCATAGTACGTCTGAGAGACCGTGACCGAGGTAGGCCCCGCAATCCTCGGTGTGGGCAGTACATGAGCGGCCCCAGGGTCATTCTCGGTCCAGCCTCCACCAAGTTAACCCAATGTGCCGTCAGTGAGATATAGTGTCCCTGCCCGGCAGCACTTGTCCACGTGTCCGTGGTTAGGTGGACCTTCTCAGAAACAGCGTTGGTCAGGGCACGGATGATGTTCTCCGACACGTGCTGGTGTAGGGCTGGGACGGCACATCGGGAAAAATAGTGGCGGCTGGGGACGGAATACCGAGGGGCAGCCACCGCCATGAGATTGCGAAAGGCCTCGGTCTCTACCAGCCTATAGGGCAGCATCTCCAGGCTAAGCAATTTGGAGATGTGGACGTTGAGGGCTTGGGCATGTGGGTGGGTGGAACTGTATTTCCTCTTGCGCTCCAGCGTCTGCTGTAAAGACAGCTGAACGCTGCGCTGGGACACATTGGTGGACACTGTGGAGGATCGTTGAGGCGAAGGTGTGGTTTTCCGGCGGGAGGCGCTCGTGCCGGGGTCCTGGGCAGGGGGTTGACTAGCAGAGGCAGCGAGTGACGCAGGGGGTTGACTAGCAGAGGCAGCGAGTGACACAGGGGAAGGAGCAGTGGTGTGACCCGCAGGAGGTGGTGAACGGCCTTGGTTCCATTGAGTGGGGTGTTTAGCACTCATATGCCTGCGCATGCTGGTGGTGGTTAGGCTAGTAGTGGTGGCACCCCTGCTGATCCTGGTGTGGCACAGGTTGCACACCACAGTCCGTCGGTCATCCTCACTTTCTTTAAAGAACCTCCAGACTTGCGAACATCTAGGCCTCGCCACGGGAGCTTCACTACGTGAAACAGTTGCTGCTGATGCACCAGCTCTGGCCCTGCTTCTCCCTCTGGCCACACCACTGCCTCTTACAACCTGTTCTGGTGCAGCACTCGCCTCCGCCTCAGAAGCACTGTCTTCACTCGGCATATCAACCCAGCTTGGGTCAGTCACCTCGTCATCCTCCGATTCCTCAGTCTGCTCCCCCCTCGGAATTCCTCCCCTAACAACAACTTCACCACTGTCTGACAACCGTGTCTCCTCATCGTCTGACACCTCTTTACAAACTTCTTCCACTAACTCAACATTGTCATCATCATCACCCACAGACTGCGACAGTTGGAAAACTTGGGCATCGGGAACGAGGTCAGCAGCAACCTGAGAAGTGGTTTGTGACTCTGGGAAGGGTCCAGAAAACAGTTCCTGAGAGTATGCCGGATCACATTCCAAATTTTCCTGGGAGGGGGCAGACTGGGGGGAAGGAGGTTGAGGTGGAGGAGCCAGAGGAGTGCTCCCTTGGGTAACGTGGGTGGATTGCGTGGAAGACTGACTGGTGGACAAATTACTTGAAGCATTGTCCGCAATCCACGAGATCAGCTGTTCGCACTGTTGTGGTTTCAACAGTCCTCTACCACGTGTCCCTGTAAGTTGAGACATGAAGCTAGGGAGTGTAACTCTGCGGCGTTCCACAGCTCCCTCATCAGCAGGTACTGTCTCACCCTGCCCAGGACCACGGCCTCTGCCCCCTGCAGTAATTGAATGCCCACGCCCACGCCCACGCCCTCGTCCTCGACCCTTAGCCCTGGGGTTCAACATTGTTTGTATATAAGTGTATGATATAAAAAAAAAATTAAACGGGCCTGGTGTACTGAAACCCACAAACTTGTTCAGTCTGGTAGAATTAAGTGACGTACAGAAAGTGTCACCTGGACAGTATATACGGATGGGAGCGAATGTGCTGAACTGTGACACACAGAAAGGTTACACGCAGCTGAGTAAAATGGATTTGTATCACTGAGCTAAAACAACTGAAATAATAATTTTTTTTTTTTATATTTTGTTTTTTTGGGAACGTGACGTGCAGGAAATATGGTAGAACTGACTGACACCCTGTTAACGGTGGCTATTTAGTCTGCGACCCAGACAAATGTC
Source organism: Rhinella marina (assembly GCA_900303285.1). Lineage (NCBI taxonomy): Eukaryota > Metazoa > Chordata > Amphibia > Anura > Bufonidae > Rhinella > Rhinella marina. The sequence continues at coordinate 4,338 of ONZH01027820.1, forward strand.
GCACAGAGAGTTTTCTGGATCAAGCGGTAGATGATATTGGTAGCAAATGACTTGGTTGTATTGTGTGACGTACAGAAAGTGTCACCTGGACAGTATATACGGATGGGAGCGAATGTGCTGAACTGTGACACACAGAAAGGTTACACGCAGCTGAGTAAAATGGATTTGTATCACTGAGCTAAAACAACTGAAAAAATATTTTTTTTTTATATTTGTTTTTTTATATTTTTTTTACAATTTTGTTTTTTTGGGAACGTAACGTGCAGGAACTATGGTAGGACTGACTGACACCCTGTTAACGGTGGCTATTTAGTCTGCGACCCAGAGAAATGTCGCACAGAGAGTTTTCTGGATCAAGCGGTAGATGATATTGGTAGCAAATGACTTGGTTGTATTGTGTGACGTACAGAAAGTGTCACCTGGACAGTATATACGGATGGGAGCGAATGTGCTGAACTGTGACACACAGAAAGGTTACACAAAGCTGAGTAAAATGGATTTGTATCACTGAGCTAAAACAACTGAAAAAATATATTTTTTTTTATATTTGTTTTTTTATATTTTTTTTACAATTTTGTTTTTTTGGGAACGTAACGTGCAGGAACTATGGTAGGACTGACTGACACCCTGTTAACGGTGGCTATTTAGTCTGCGACCCAGAGAAATGTCGCACAGAGAGTTTTCTGGATCAAGCGGTAGATGATATTGGTAGCAAATGACTTGGTTGTATTGTGTGACGTACAGAAAGTGTCACCTGGACAGTATATACGGATGGGAGCGAATGTGCTGAACTGTGACACACAGAAAGGTTACACAAAGCTGAGTAAAATGGATTTGTATCACTGAGCTAAAACAACTGAAAAAATATATATTTTTTTTATATTTGTTTTTTTTATATTTTTTTTACAATTTTGTTTTTTTGGGAACCTAACGTGCAGGAACTATGGTAGGACTGACTGACACACTGTTAACGGTGGCTATTTAGTCTGCGACCCAGAGAAATGTCGCACAGAGAGTTTTCTGGATCAAGCGGTAGATGATATTGGTAGCAAATGACTTGGTTGTATTGTGTGACGTACAGAAAGTGTCACCTGGACAGTATATACGGATGGGAGCGAATGTGCTGAACTGTGACACACAGAAAGGTTACACAAAGCTGAGTAAAATGGATTTGTATCACTGAGCTAAAACAACTGAACTAATAATTTTTTTTTTTTTATATTTGTTATTTTTGGGAACGTGACGTGCAGGAAATATGGTAGAACTGACTGACACCCTGTTAACGGTGGCTATTTAGTCTGTGACCCAGACAAATGTCACACAGAGAATTTTCTGGATCAAGCGGTAGATGATATTGGTAGCAAATGACTTGGTTGTATTGTGTGACGTACAGAAAGTGTCACCTGGACAGTATATACGGATGGGAGCGAATGTGTTGAACTGTGACACACAGAAAGGTTACACGCAGCTGAGTAAAATGGATTTGTATCACTGAGCTAAAACAACTGAACTAATAAATTTTTTTTTTTATATTTTGTTTTTTTTGGGAACGTGACGTGCAGGAAATATGGTAGAACTGACTGACACCCTCTTAACGGTGGCTATTTAGTCTGTGACCCAGACAAATGTCACACAGAGAATTTTCTGGATCAAGCGGTAGATGATATTGGTAGCAAATGACTTGGTTGTATTGTGTGACGTACAGAAAGTGTCACCTGGACAGTATATACGGATGGGAGCGAATGTGCTGAACTGTGACACACAGAAAGGTTACACAAAGCTGAGTAAAATGGATTTGTATCACTGAGCTAAAACAACTGAACTAATAAATTTTTTTTTTATATTTTGTTTTTTTTGGGAACGTGACGTGCAGGAAATATGGTAGAACTGACTGACACCCTGTTAACGGTGGCTATTTAGTCTGTGACCCAGACAAATGTCACACAGACAATTTTCTGGATCAAGCGGTAGATGATATTGGTAGCAAATGACTTGGTTGTATTGTGTGACGTACAGAAAGTGTCACCTGGACAGTATATATGGATTGGAGTGAGTCAGTGCTGAACTGTGACACACAGAATGGTTCCACAGTGCTGTGTGCAATGGATTTGTATCACTGAGATAGAACAAAAAAAAAAAAAAACAGGGTTAGATATGGCGATAGCTGCACTACTAGTGCCAGCCAGCCAAGTGACAAAAAAAAAAAAAAATGTCTTCTAGCCCTTAGAAGGGCTGTTGGGTTCTTTGTGGGTGATCCCTGCCTAACAGACAACTAAATGCAGGCCCTAACACTGTCCCTGAAAGGCAGCAGCTCTATCCCTAACGACATCCATACGGCATCTGAGCCGAGCGCCGCGGCCAGTCGGTAGTATATTCCAGGGTCACCTGATCAGGCCAGCCAACCCCTGCTATCGACATGTAAGGGCCCCACGTGATGCTGGGTGTACTGTAGAGTCTCCTGGCTTATGATTGGCTTTGTTTTTAAGCGCCAAAAAAGCACGATGCGGAAGTTGCCATTTCCTCGAGCATGGCGAGATACTCGTCCGAGCATCGAGCAGTTACGAGTACCCTAATGCTCGAACGAGCACCAAGCTCGGACGAGCATGTTCACTCATCTCTAGTTACCACGAATTTCAAGGAAATTCAGCTTTGTGACAAATCAAATTTTCTAAAATTTAGATCAAACTCCACTTGTTAATGTCGATTGGCAGCTGCATGTATTACAAAGTGAAAGTAAGAAGCCCAGGAACACAATATGAACCATAATGCCATGCCAGCCAATCTGCAGGTAACCACCCCTGTGATGTCACAGCTATATAAAACCCTCATCCTGCATGGTCTCCACCATTTCACTGTGAGCTGAGCATAAGGAGAGACATGACAAGCGCCTGAGCACTATGATAGTGTTGCTAAAAACTGTTTATAGAGGAATATTAGATAGGAAGAATGCAGGGACAGTATGGAGAGATGAATAGGGAGTGTTTTAGGCAGAACATAGGGAGACGGCAGGGACAGTGTAGGTTGAGTGTAATTGTTGTGTGCATCTTGTTAAACTGCTGGCACGTTCCCAGTTAATTTGTTTGTACTGTATATACATAGAATTACTGTGTTACAGTATTAAAGGGCAGTGTAATATATCTCCGTGTGAATCTTGTTGAACTGCTGCCACATTCCTAGTTAATTTGTTAGTTTACACATATAACTACTGTGCCTCAGTATTAAAGGGCAGTGTGAGGCTCCTTCACATATACATAGATTTCCACGGACCATGATCTGTGAAAACCTGGCCTGCCGTCCTCCTGAGTGCAGGAGCGCACAGCGTCATAGGTTGCTATGATGCCGTGCGCTTTGTGCAGCCGCCGCAGTACAGTAATACACTCTTATGATCTATACCACTGTATTACTGTAGAGCGGCAGCAGCACAAAGTGAATGACGTCATAGCAACCAATGACGCTGTTCGCTCCTACACTCAGGAGGATGGCAGGCCAGGTTTCCACGGACCGCAGTCCGTGAAAATCAACATATATGTGAACGAGGCCTAATATATCACTGTGTGAATCTTATTGAACTGCTGCCACATTCCAACTTTCACATCTGCATTTTAATTCAGATTTTGAGATCCATCAGAGGATCTCAAAGCCTGAGCTAAAATAATCCATTCCATTTAATATATCCTGATGGCATAGTTTTAGCCGGATCTGGTTGAATTAAATCAAAACTGAACAAACCTGATCAGGCATGAAAATCATTGTAAGTCAATGGGTATCGGATATGTTTTTTTATGTAACTGTAAAGTGATGAGCAAAGTATTTTACAAAAAAAATCCACTTAGTCAAACAAAGCACATTTCTTTGTAAGTTGAGGGTGCAATTTCAGGGAGGGACGTCATAGTTCACCACGCATGGGATTTCGGCCGAGATCTTCAAGCAAGATGGGGGCAGATGGCAGATCAGGTAAGCATTATTTTTTTGTTTTTTACACTATTTCAGGTTAAATCGATTCGCTACTGCGAAGCACGAGAAACTTAGGCTTTGCGGCGGATTGAATTTATCCAGAAATTTGGATCGAAGTCCGCTCATTACTAACCATTGACTTACATTGATTTTCATGCCTGACCAGGTTTTTTCAGTTTTGCAAACCGAACACAAAAATTCTGCTTGCAGCGGTTTTGTGTCTGGCCCCAAAACGCAACTGAACTGAACTGATGTATCCTGAACAGTTTTGCCCCTATTGACAATGAATGGGGACAAAACTGATCTGCTGGATCTAAAAACCTGAATTAAAAACGCAGATATGAAAATAGACTTAATTTGTTAATTTATACATAGAAATACAGTATTAAGGGCAGTGTAATATATTGCCGTGTGCATTTTGTTGAACAGCAGCCACATTCTTAATCAATGTGTTAGTTTCTACATAGAATTACTTTGCCTTAGTATTAAAGGGTGGTGTAATATATTGCCGTGTGCATCTTGTTGAACTGCTGCCACATTCGCAGTTTATTTGTTAGTTTATGCATAAAATTACTGTGCCTCAGTCAGGGGCGGCTCATGGGCCCTGGTGCAAGAGTTCAGCTTGCCCCTCCCCCCCTTCACTAAGCACTGGTGCACCTAGCTTTTCTGCTGCTCGAGGAAAATATTGAAATGCCCCCCCATGCCAAATTCTCAACCTAACCCCTTCCCTCCAGTTCTACTGTTAAAGGGGCTGTCATTTTTTTTTACTACTGATGGCACCCCAGATGTTCAGTTGTTTGAAGAGAGGGCAGCGCTCATATGAGAGCTGCTTTCTCGGCTCTGTTCACCTGCTTGCCGTAGCATTTGCAGTGATAAGCAGTAAACAAAGCAGAGAAGGCAGCGCTTGTACAAAAAAAAAAAAAAAACGGACAACTCTTTTGAAGATATACTTGGAAAACATTACATACAGCCCTACAGAACATACAGGGTAATACAGCGCCACATATGTACCTCTTACATCCAGTGACGTCTCTTCTCTGATGTAGATATTCTCTTTCCTCTTCTTCTCCTGTCAGACCAGACCACCATGATGACTCCTTTCAGCCACAATGTCTCTGCAGAGTTTAACAGACATTTTACATTCCTACTTTTCTATCATCCTCCCACCTTTTCAACACCCCATCCTGTTCCCCCCTTCCCCATACTATACTGCAGAAACAGTCCCCCTGAAAATATTGGTACCACACAGAAAAACAATATCCCCTTACCTTTCAGATCAGATCCCCATATCAAACCCCATTTGAGATCCCCTCATCTCCAGACCCCCATATAAGACCCCTATTAGACCTCCAGACCCCCATTAGACCCCAGACCAGACGTCCAGACCCCCATCAGACCTCCAGACCCCCATTAGACCTCATACCAGACCTCCAGACCGCCAATAGACCTCCAAACCCCCATATCTGACCCCCATTAGACCCCCAATCAGACCCTCATTAGACCTCCAGACCCCCAATCAAAACCCCATTAGACATCCAAACCCCCCATTAGACCTCTCTAGACCCCCAGTCAGACCCTACAGACCCCCAGTCAGACCCTTCAGACCCCCAGTCAGACCCTTCAGGCCCATAATCTGACCCCCAATTAGACCCTTCAGACCCCCCTTCAGAAACCCAATCAGACTCCCCTTCAGACCCCCATATCAGACCTCAGATCAGACTATAAAATAAATAAACAAACTTACCTATCCTGCTCCGCCGCTTTTCTCCCAGTCCTGGCTGTCTTCTTTTCTCAGGGCCCGCGCTGCAGTCACCTGACCTCCTGCAGCGTCAGGTCAGAGTGCGCTCTGTATATCCTGATGATGCAGGCAGCCAGGATACAGCAGCGCAGGCCCCAGGAAGAGCAAGCAGGAGGAGGGGTAAGTACTGTACCGTACTTCTCTCCCCCTCCTCCTGCAGACTAGTGAGCGCTTCCATTATGCAGTGCATCTTATAAAGGGAAAATTAGAGTACCACTGGCAAGGGGGGCCCTCTGGGCCCCCTAGCTTGGGGGCCGGTCGCAACTGCGACCACTGCAACCCCTATAGTTATAGGGTTATAATATCTATATAGATATTACACCAGTGGCCTCAGTATTAAAGAGTGGTGTAATATCTCGCTGCATTTATCTTGTTCAACTGCTGTCACATTCTTAGTTAGGCTTCATTCACACGACCGTATGTGTTTTGCGGTCCGCAAATTGCGGATCCGCAAAAAAAACGGATGACGTTCCGTATGGCATCCGTGTTTCCGTTTTTTTTGCGGATCCATTGTAACAATGCCTATCCTTGTCAGCAAAACGGACAAGAATAGGACATGTTCTATCTTTTTTGCGGAACGGAAATACGGACATACGGAAACGGAGTACCTTCCGTTTTTTTTGCGGACCCATTGAAATTAATGGTTCCGCATACGGTTCGCAAAAAAAACGGAACGGACACGGAAACAAAATACGGTCGTGTGAATGAAGCCTTAATCTGTTAAACATTAAATCTGTTAATCTGTTAAACATTACTGATACAGTTACTGTACGCTATGGCCAACAGACAGTTGCCTGGGCTCTCCAAAGGAAAGGACAGTGGCAAAAATATTGCTGTAGTTGGCAGAAGTAGCAGCAGAAGAAATGGGATCGGTAGCAGCCGCAGCAACAGGCCAAAGCAGCCACTGTCATCCGGCGGTCGTATTTTGACCAACAATCCAGCTGTACTGGAATAGTTGACTCTCTCTTCAACATCATCTCAAGTGACAAGAGATACTCACAGCCAGGAATCAGTGAGTTTCTCTGACACCATTGCTTCTGTGCCCTCAAGTGTCCTGAACTTGCCTCTTGCTTTTGCTGCTCCTTCTGCTAGCAGAGAATACCTGTGAGGAACAGACTAGCACTGCACAGGTTAATAAAAGCAGCGGCAGGCAGGCATCACACAGTGTTGGAGGGAAAATGCCATACTCACAAGTGTGGGAATTTTTCACCAAGTTGCAGGGGGACATTATTGTGGTGGTATGCAGGATGTGTGGGCAGAAAGTGAGGCAAAGCCAGTGTGCTAATTTTGGCACAACAGCCCTGCATCAACACATGGAGCATCACCATAAATTGGCGTGGTAAAACCGCGCAACTCATTTAGTGTTACAGCCTGATGCAGCAACCGCTGCATCTCCAACCAGCTCGCACCCCCTCTCCAGCAGTCAGGGCTTGACAACTTCAGCAGAAGGAAGCTGTCATTCCTTCCCATCGACTTTAATGTCATCTATTGCTCCTGATGCTCCTCCTACTCCTTATCACTTGTTTTGACAGCAATCAATCACCTAGGTGATTGCAAAAAGACAACAGTATGTGTGACCTCATCCAACAGCGCAGAAGCTGAACGTGCACCTGGCCAATTGCTGGTACTGCCTTTCCATGCAGTTGACTGCACATTTCATAGAACTGATGGCTTGTGCCCACCGAAGGTGGAGAGTCCCAAGTCGACATTACTTTTCCAAAAAACCTGTACCAGCCCTGCACACATACATTAAGCAGAAGCTAGGCCAGTCCTTTGGCCTCTCAGTGTTTGGATTAGTTCACACCAGGACTGACATATGGAGTAGTAACTATGGTCAAGGACAATATACTGTATATAATTTGCAGCCCAATGGGTAAATGTCGTTCCGGACCAGGCACACAAGCAATTTGGCCAGGTTATGGCAATGTCGCCTCTGCATTGTAATGCTGGGATTTCTGTGCCAATGTCCTCCTCATCCTCCACCTTATCCTCACCCTCCCCTCTAGGTACAATTCACAGTGGTCCTCCAGTATATCACCAATGCAAAGCTAGGTTTTGTCACATGGTTTTGCACCTGGTTAGCCTTGGTGAACGGAGCCGCACCGGGGAGGTACTGCTCTGCATCATCAATAAAGAAATCAAACGCTGGATGGGTCCTCGCCAACTGGTGATAGGAACTAGAGATGAGCGAATCATTCAAAAAATTATTAGCCGAACTTTTCCTAAAATTCGTATATTCGACGAATAGATTCGTTGTATTTGCGTACAAAATATACGTTATTATGTGCTATTAGCGAACATTCGCTCACTAATAACGAACGTTCATTTACAAAATGTACGCAACTTCTTAGAAGACGTACGCATAAGCGTACAAATAGCTTACGAATCTCAGCGTACTATTGTCTAAGCAATTACGTAATACGCAGGCACGTACGAGGAGAGGCCTGCACTCCTCAGAGGCAGAGCGAATATTCAAGACATATATATGGTAAAGTGCAAATACATTATTATAGGTATAACATAAAAATTTTAAATATCACCTACCTGGTATGCTCACGGACATGTTTAAGTCTCTTTTCTTCTGACGCTTGTCATAGAACTGGAGTAGAGTCCCAAACTCAGTCGCAATTTGTAATCCACATAGGTAAAATTGTAATCCAAATGGGTAAAAAAAAAGCAGCAAAGGTTCCTTAAAAAACCCTCTTTCAAGGGGCTCCCCAAATAACCTGAAAAGGGGGAAAAAGGGATGAGGCGCACGAATGCGCAACTTAATTTCCTGAGTTGCCTCGTCATCCTCCCGCGCTGGAGAAAGGGGCGGAACTACCAGGGAGGAGTCTGCATCGCTGAATTGAATTCGTACGCAACAGTGTATAGAGTAACTACCAGGGAAAAGTCTGCATCACTGAATTATACATAACTAAATTAAAGAGTAACTAAATTATACGTAGAATAGCGTATAATTTATAGGACACACTACGTAGCGAATGCGTACAAAAGCGAAGCGAATCACCTAATATTCGGATTTGCTTCGCAGCTGAAAAATCCCAAGATTCGATACGAATCTACGAAGTGGCGAATAGATTCGCTCATCTCTAATAGGAACCATGGTTACTTATAATGGTAAGAACATTTTGTCTGTGCTGCAAGGAGGGATGACCCATGCGCCCTACATGGTGCATGTCTTCAGTTTTACTGTTACCCGATTCCTCAAGTCTTCCACTGAACTGCAAGAGCTGTTAAAAATGTCCAGGAAACTGTGCATGCACTTAGGAACACCTAAAGGGTTAACAAAGTTTATAATCAGTTTTGAATAATTTGAGGGGTGTAGTTTCTAAAATGGGGTCATTTATGGGAGGTTTCCGTTATGTAAGCCCCTCAAAATACTTTATATCTGAATTGGTGCTTAAAAAATGGTTTGGGAAAATTTGTTGAAAATTCTAAACTTCTAACCCTTCTAACGTCCTAAAAAATAAAATGACATTTACAAAATGATACCAAAATAAAGTAGACATATGGAGAATGATGACTGAATTGTGAATTTTTCCAAATTTTTGGTAAATTTGGGACTTTGCAATTTGCAATTGATTTTAGACCAGAGACAGACGTCAGGAGAGATGTCAGGAGACGTTGCTAAAGAAAAGAAATGAGGAGATCAGGGATAGATAATCTGAATTGCAGGGATAGGAGAGGGACGATTTCTAGACAGAATCCATAGGGGATTATCAGGCAGTGAAATCGCTATTCTGGTACACTGAGCAGCAGTGACTGGGCATTGGGGTTAGCCTGTTATACAGCACTGCACTCTGTTCTAAAGGCTGTTTTGGGGCGCTTTATTCAAAGAAGCACCACTAGTAACCCTTGTTGCAGTGCAGTAAGAGGGTCAGAGCTTTGTTTGGGGTATATATATACACTCACCGGCCACTTTATTAGGTACACCTGTCCAACTGCTCGTTAACACTTAATTTCTAATCAGCCAATCACATGGCGGCAACTCAGTGCATTTAGGCATGTAGACATGGTCAAGACAATCTCCTGCAGTTCAAACCGAGCATCAGTATGGGGAAGAAAGGTGATTTGAGTGCCTTTGAACGTGGCATGGTTGTTGGTGCCAGAAGGGCTGGTCTGAGTATTTCAGAAACTGCTGATCTACTGGGATTTTCACGCACAACCATCTCTAGGGTTTACAGAGAATGGTCCGAAAAAGAAAAAACATCCAGTGAGCGGCAGTTCTGTGGGCGGAAATGCCTTGTTGATGCCAGAGGTCAGAGGAGAATGGGCAGACTGGTTCGAGCTGATAGAAAGGCAACAGTGACTCAAATTGCCACCCGTTACAACCAAGGTAGGCAGAAGAGCATCTCTGAACGCACAGTACGTCGAACTTTGAGGCAGATGGGCTACAGCAGCAGAAGACCACACCGGGTGCCACTCCTTTCAGCTAAGAACAGGAAACTGAGGCTACAATTTGCACAAGCTCATCGAAATTGGACAGTAGAAGATTGGAAAAACGTTGCCTGGTCTGATGAGTCTCGATTTCTGCTGCGACATTCGGATGGTAGGGTCAGAATTTGGCGTCAACAACATGAAAGCATGGATCCATCCTGCCTTGTATCAACGGTTCAAGCTGGTGGTGTCATGGTGTGGGGAATATTTTCTTGGCACTCTTTGGGCCCCTTGGTACCAATTGAGCATCGTTGCAACGCCACAGCCTACCTGAGTATTGTTGCTGACCATGTCCATCCCTTTATGACCACAATGTACCCAACATCTGATGGCTACTTTCAGCAGGATAATGCGCCATGTCATAAAGCTGGAATCATCTCAGACTGGTTTCTTGAACATGACAATGAGTTCACTGTACTCAAATGGCCTCCACAGTCACCAGATCTCAATCCAATACAGCATCTTTGGGATGTGGTGGAACGGGAGATTCGCATCATGGATGTGCAGCCGACAAATCTGCGGCAACTGTGTGATGCCATCATGTCAATATGGACCAAAATCTCTGAGGAATGCTTCCAGCACCTTGTTGAATCTATGCCACGAAGAATTGAGGCAGTTCTGAAGGCAAAAGGGGGTCCAACCCGTTACTAGCATGGTGTACCTAATAAAGTGGCCGGTGAGTGTATATATATATATATATATATATATATATATATATATTTCTTTTGAGTTGTGTTTGGGGAAAAACATATATAATCCGTGATTGGCAGCTTGTAAATGTGAAAGAAATAGTTACAAATAGAAATACAAATAGACAAGTGCCATATAGTGCTAACTTCTTCAGTGTAGTAGTGTAGTGTGTGAATTGCCAAAAAAACAGTGAATCTGTGTTTGTGGGGTTGTTCATTTTAAATAACTATTTGCGGCATTATTCACCATACAAACAGACAAGCGCCATATAGTGCTAACTTCTTCAGTGAAGTTGAATTGCCAAAAAAAGCCGTGTTTGTGGGATTATTCATTTTAAATAACTATTGGCAGCGTCAGTCGCCATATAAAAAGAAAATCGTCCTATAGTGTGTAGTGCTGTGGGTGACGGTATTTCTTAAAGAAATAGTTAAGCAGTTGTGCAAGACAGTGAGCAAAGTATATTTTTGGGGGGGATTCTTAATTTCCTTTTACTTTAAATTTTTGATCAAACAGTATGTCAGACAGAGGGGTAACAGGCCCTTCCCAGGGAGGGGCAGTGGCACAAATGTTTCTGGAATAGGCACAGGTCGCAGCAGAGGAAGGGGATGTGGCATTAGGGGTCACTTGGCGAGGCCAGAGCTACCGGTGTCATCTAGTGGTCGTGTGTTGACCACCAACCCAGTGGTTCTTGAATGGTTGACTCGGTCATCCACTTTCTCCCAGATGACATCTGACACCCCCAGCCAAGAGTGGGTGGGTTCGTCAGACACAACCCTTAGTTGGCATGGGCCTAGACCAGCTCCAGTGCCCTCACCTGTCCTCAACCTGCCTCTGTCCTTTTCGGTTCCCTCAGCCGGAGAAGTACTATATGCTGTGGGCTCTGCGCCACTATACAGCAAGGACGAACTACTTGAGGACAGTCAGCAGCTACTTGGAAGCCAAGAGGTGGCGCAGAAATCCGCTCCTTCCAGTAGGCGGTCAAGTACTGATTAGGAGAGTGTAGTGGGAGGTGATGTTGAGAGCGGTCAGGCTTTGTACACCGAGACAGTTGAGGAGGACATTAGCGACGTGCAAACTGTAGTTGATGATGATGTAGCCGATCACACTTGGGAGCCGGGTGAAGCAAAGGCTTAATCATCATTATCATCATCTGCAGACGAGACTGACAGCTTGCGTGTCAGGCAGCGGTGCAGGCAACAAGTCGGTAGTGTGGCGGTTAGTCAGCGGAGTGGCAGCAGTGCGAGGTCGGGAGCCAAAAGGGCACAGGGTAGACCGCACTCTTCACAGGTGCTTTCCGGCCTTGAAAAGAGCAGCACAGGGGCTCAGCCAGGCAGCGGAGGTACCACTCAGTCAGTGCGGAGTGTTGGTGGTAAAATCGCCTACTCGGCGGTGTGGAAGTTTTTTGTTAAGACGCCTGAGGAGGTGAACATGGCTATATGTAGAATCTGTGGTCAGAAAGTGAAGCGTGGCCAGGGTGCTAATGTTGGCACCACGGCCCTGCGACAACATATGCAGCGTCACCACAAAGTGGCCTGGGAGAACCGTGGCTCAGATGTGGCGGTCCAGTCGACAGCAGCAACAGCAGCATCACCAAGTAGCACGCATCCCATTTCAGGCAGTCAGGGCTCCAGCGCCTCTGCCGAATGGAGCTGTCTTTCATTATCTACCGCTCCAGATGCTCCTGCTCCTCCTCTTATTCCTCGCCACTCATTACGGCAGCAGTCGTTCACCGAGATGATTGCAAAGAGACAGCAGTACGCATCCAGCCATCCAACAGCACAGAAGCTGACCGTGCTCCGGTCCAAGTTGCTCGTGCTGCAGTCCCTCCCTTTTGAACTGGTGGACTCTGCACCGTTCAGAGAACTGTTGGTTTGTGCCAAGCCGAGGTGGAGAGTCCCAAGCAGTCATTTCTTTGTCAAAAAGTCAGTCCCAGTCCTGCACAAATATGTAGAAGAGAAGGTGGCCCAGTCCTTGAGTCTATCGGTGTCTGCCAAAGTGCACGTCAGACGTGTGGAGTTGTAACTACGGTCAAGGCCAGTACATGTCCTTTACAGCCCACTGCGTTAATGTGCTTCCTGCCCAGCCACACGAGCAACTTGAACAGGTGACGCCACTTTCTCCTCCTCGTTGTCAAACTGCTGATCCTGCTCTAATGTCCGGCTCCTTCTCCACCACCTCAGCCTCCACTGCAGGGCCAAGTCATAGTGCTCCTCCAGCGTACCACATGTGCAGGGCATGGCGGTGTCACGCAGTTCTACACCTGGTTTGCCTGGGCGAACGAAGTCACACAGGGGAGGAACTGCTCCGCGTCATGAAAGAAGAAATCGATTGCTGCCTTTCTCCGCGACAACTAAAAATCGGAACCATGGTGACAGATAACGGAAAGAACATGGTGTCCGCGCTGCGCCAAGGAGGGCTGAGCCATGTGCCCTGCATGGCGCACGTATTTAATCTGGTTGTCAAACGGTTCCTCAAGTCTTATACCCAACTGCAAAACATTCTAAAAATGGCCAGGAAACTTTGCATGCACTTGAGCCATTCCTACACCGCCAAGTACACCCTCCTTGAGCTGCAGCGGCAGAATGGCATCCCACAACATAGGCTGATATGTGACGTTTCCACCCATTGGAATTCTACCATTCATATGTTGGACCGACTGTACGAACAGAGAAAGGCCATAAACGATTTCTTAATTATCCAAGCGGACAGGAGTACTCCCCTGTGTAATTTTGATGTCAGCCAGTGGCAGCTCATGCGTGACACCTGCCGCTTGCTCAGGCCCTTTGAGGAGGCCACGTTATTTGTCAGTCGCCAGGACTACGGTATGAACAACGTCATTCCACTGCTTCATGTCCTGGAACAGATGCTGCAAAATCTTTCTGGTCAGGGGACTGGAGACGTAGAGACTGCATCTCACGGCTGCATGAGTCCGGTGGGGGCTGAACTGGAGGAGGAGGAGGACATTGGAGCACAAGCATTTAGTGGTTTTTCTACCCAGGTGACAGAAGAGGAGGAGCAGGAGCAGCCAGAGGAGGTAGAGGGAAATGAGGAAGATGAGGCAGATGACCCAAAGACACCATGGCAGTATACAGTGAAGTTGGAGGCAGGGAGTCCCTCCGAGTCACTTGCGCAAATGGCCCGATGCATGCTCACTTGCTTACGTAGTGACAGCCGAATAGTCACCATCCGGCAGAGGGATGACTTCTGGCTCTCCACCCTCTTGGACCCTCGCTATCGGTCTAAAATGGGGGCCTTTTTTTCACCTGCTGAGAGGGAGGACAAACTGAAGTACTATAGAGACATCCTATGTAGTCAGTTAGCTGCTGCCTATCTGCGTCATTGTCCATCCTCTCGCAGGTCTGACCGGGGGGTCCCTCAGCGCTCACGTACCACTGCCACGGCTGCTGTGGGGGCTTGAGGGGTAGGAGCAGTACCAGCTCCATCAGCATCAACTTGAGTCTGGAGTCGCTGATGAGCATCTTTGTTCACCCACCAAGTGCGGAAAGTACTCACCAGCAGCAGCAGGTAGACCAGGAGCAGACCCTGAACCAGCAGGTGGTGGCCTACTTGGACAGCACCCTGCCACCCCACATTGAAGATCCGCTGGACTACTGGGCAGCCAAACTGGATTTGTGGCCGCAACTGGCCGAGTTTGCACTGGAGAAGCTGTCCTGCCCGGCTAGTAGTGTGGCATCAGAGCGGGTGTTCAGTGCGGCGGGGCCATAGTTACCCCAAGGAGAACTCGCCTGTCCACCGAAAATGTGGAAAGACTCACCTTTGTCAAGATGAATCAAGTGTGGATCAGCCAGGATTTCCACCCACCAACGCCTGATGTATCAGATTAGATCAGCCATGATGCGTCACCCAAACCTTGACAAATGAGACTGTATTCTTCAGGCTACCTGCCTCAGCCACTCTTATGATGCTGCCACCCGCCTGATGCCACACATCTGCCAGCTGCTCCTTCTACCACCCAGCATCTTTACCAGTGACTGGTACTCTCTCCACTCTGTCACTGACCCAATATGTAGCCTTCTGATGCTGCTGCCACCTCAACAATCAGGTCTCCTCATGCTTTTACTGCTGTCACCTCCAGGCTATGTCACCATGCCACTCTGTGGCCTGATGCTGCTGCTGCCGCTTCCACACGCTGTGTCCTAGCTGCCGCTACCTCCAAATTATGTGATTGTGCCACTCTGTGGCCTACTCATGCTGCTGCTGCCACCTCCACATGCTGTGTCCTAGCTGCCGCTACCTCCAAATTATGTAATTGTGCCACTCTACGGTATGCTGGCGCTGCTGCTGCTGCTGCCGCCTCCACACACTGTGTCCTAGCTGCCGCTACCTCCAAATTATGTAATTGTGCCACTCTACGGTATGCTGATGCTGCCGCCTCCACACTCTGTGTCCTAGCTGCCGCTACCTCCAAATTATGTGATTGTGCCACTCTGTGACCTACTCATGCTGCTGCCGCCGCCTCCTCACGCTGTGTCCTAACTGCTGCTACCTCCAAATTATGTGATTGTGCCACTCTGTGGCCTACTCATGCTGCTGCTGCCTCCACGCGCTGTGTCCTAGCTGCCGCTACCTCCAAATTTTGAAAATTGTGCCACTCTGTGGCCTACTCATGCTGCTGCCGCCACCTCCACACGCTGTGTCCTAGCTGCCGCTACCTCCAAATTATGTGATTGTGCCACTCTGTGGCTTACTCATGCTGCTGCCGCCTCCACACACTGTGTGCGAGTTGCCGCTACCTCCAAATTATGTGATTGTGCCACTCTGTGGCCTACTCATGCTGCTGCCGCCGCCTCCACACGCTGTGTGCTAGCTGCCGCTACCTCCAAATTATGTGATTGTGCCACTCTGTGGCCTACTCATGCTGCTGCCGCCACCTCCACACGCTGTCCTAGCTGCCGCTACTGCCAAATTATGTAATTGTGCCACTCTGTGGCCTACTCATGCTGCTGCCACCGCCTCCACACGCTGTGCCCTAGCTGCCGCTACCTCCAAATTATGTAATTGTGCCACTCTGTGGCCTACTCATGCTGCTGCCGCCTCCACACGCTGTCTCCTAGCTGCCGCTACCTCCAAATTATGTAATTGTGCCACTCTACGGTATGTTACATTTAAATTTTTATGACTGCTGCTGCCTCTTCCAGGGTATGTCACTGTGCCCGTCTGTCTCATTAAAATTAGTACGACTCCTGCTGCCTCTCCCACTCTGTGGCCTTGAAATGTATTCCACTGCTGCCTCTTGCAGATGCTGTTACTGTGCCACTCTGTGGCCTTGAAATGTATTCAACTGCTGCCTCTTGCAGATGCTGTTACTGTGCCACTATGTGGCCTTGAAATGTATTCGACTGCTGCTGCCTCTTGCAGCTGCTGTTATGGTGCCACTCGTTGGCCTAGTAAATTTGTCCGACTGCTGCTACCTCTTGCAGCTGCTGTTACGGTGCCACTCGTTGGTCTAGTAAATTTGTCCGACTGCTGCTGCCTCTTGCAACTGCTGTTACAATGGCTTCCTAATTGAGGCCAGGTTATCTACTTTGGAAATTGATATGCTTTTCATTGAATATACTGCAGAACAAAAATAAATCATTGCCAGGTGCACCCTACCCTGTATATAAACTTAGAAACTATAGATCTTTATGGCACAAGGTAGGGAAGGAATCATACATTAGATGGCAACCTTATCAGCAGAAAATATTTTTTATGAAATCTAGG
The DNA here is from genome assembly GCA_900303285.1 of Rhinella marina. Taxonomy (NCBI): domain Eukaryota; kingdom Metazoa; phylum Chordata; class Amphibia; order Anura; family Bufonidae; genus Rhinella; species Rhinella marina. The sequence goes on from ONZH01027820.1 coordinate 20,944, forward strand.
ATTCCATTTTCCCCTGGTGTTTTTGTATGCTCCCCGAAGACACTGGTCTATATGTTAATAAGAAGCAGGGATCGTGAGCATGCATATGAACAGAAATAGTCTAAGAGATGTAGTCTCCCACAGATGAATCCCCCATGACCATGTGTTAAATGCTGCCCACAGAGAACACATGGAGAACACAGAGAATTTTTGTTCTGCAGTATATTCGATGAAGCATGGCAATTTTCAAAAGCATCACAATTTCCAAAGCCATTGTCAGGATTTAAACATGCATGGCTCATTTAGATTCAAGAGACAAAGAAAAAACATTAGAATTATAGAAAAAAAAAACTGTTACACAGTGGGTGTGGAACCACTGTGTCAACCAGATTTGGCTTGGGGCTACTCTGAAGGGTGTTATCCTGGCAATCCGCTGTTTTTCATCCTTTAGCCCATGGGGGGACCACTAGGCTGCTACCTCCTGGAGTAGTCTCTTTTTGGTTGACAGCACCCATGGGCATCAAGAGAGCACTAAGGTTATGAGGCAAGACCATAGTCATCAGCAGGCCGAGATCAAGGCAGGAAAAGTATGTGCATTCGGAAAAATAGTCCTAGTAGTCCTAGATTGGGGGGAGGGGGGCAGCTCAAGGTTAGTAGGGAGATTTGGCAAAAGGTCAGATCAGGTAGAGAAGGGTCAAATCCTGGAAACAGGTCAAAGTCAGTACAAGGTCAGACAAACATATAAAAGCACATATTTACAAGAGTCTAGAAGACTGAAACCTAATGATTAGGAACTTTCTCACAGGGGAAGGTGTCTAAAGTACCTAAGTACCTCAAGGTGGCTAGCCATTGGCTGTTAAAGATTAGGGTGCACATGCTGGCTGAGGGGAGGCCACAGCCTGCATGGAAGGAAACAAGGACAGAAGAGAGGGGAGCAGGACTGCGCTGCCAGAACCTGGCACACAGGAGCAGGCAAGCAGAGCAGCAGTACCTGAGGGCTGCCGCTGTAATAAAACCTATTATAAATTATAGTTATCTGCTAAGGAATACAAAAGCATAGCAATTATCTGTTACAGTTTTCTGGAAAAAATCCTTTAAAGACATACAGTAATTGGCTAGGTTCTTAAATACAGACATAAGTACAAAAAAGATAATTTAGTTTTTTTTTTCTTACACTTTCCTCTCTGTTTATGAAACTTTACAAACATGTATACTTTTTCAATGAATATACAAGTACAATGAAGCCTTCCTATGGCTCTAGAGAGAGGAGTCCCAGGCTAGGTTGTCTCCATCCCTTAGTTTAATGGGCAATAGGATCTTGTGCAGGGAAACCTTCTCCACAGGCCTACACAACTGGGTGTCTGAAATTAACCCAGTGATCATGAAGCAGAGATTGGTAGTGATGGTTAACAAAAAAGTACCAAGTCCTTCAGTCACTTCCCAGCATGTATTTTTACTTTTGTAGTCTTATCAGGATGTATTCCAAAACACAGGTCGTGGCAGTGATGTGACTTGTTCTCTAACTAAGGGGAGATATCCACCAGAAAGGATAGTGTACAATACTTGCCAGGCGTGCTTTTACTTTTATATAATAAATTCCTCTCTATTCAGTATAATATGTCACTTAGGGCTCATGCACACAAACATATTTTCTTTCCGTGTCTGATCCATTTTTTTTTTTTGCGGACTGTATGAGAAACCATTCATTTTAACGGGTCCGCAAAAAAAAAACGGAAGGTACTCCGTGTTCATTCCATTTCCATATGTCCGTATTTCTGTCCGCAAAAAAATAGAACATGTCCTATTATTGTTCGCATTACGGACAAGGGTAGGACTGTTCTATCAGGGGCCAGCTGTTCCGTTCCACAAAATACGGAATGCACACGGATGTTATCCAGTTTGTTTGCGGACCGCAAAATACTTACGGTCGTGTGCATGAGCCCTTACTTTGTACTTGTGATATATCAGTCCAAACTAATATATTGGGGACAAAATACTTTCAGCATGTAGAATATATTGTTATAATATAATGGCTAGTATGGCAATTATGCATGGCCATTCACCCATATACTATACACCCATAATGGCACCGGGGACAATTCTTGTGACTTTTTTGCTGCAGTTTTGTGTGTGCATGTTTTTTTTTGTTTGTTTGTTTGTTTTTTAAACTACTGGTGTATTTTCCTATCATTTATAAAGAATGACAAAAAACTACACTACCCTAAAGGAGAGATGCAATTGTGTGCTACAAAGGTTGTAATTAGAGATGAGCGAGCACTAAAATGCTCAGGTGCTCGTTATTAGAGTCGAACTTTTCCCGATGCTCGGGTGCTCGTTTCGAATAACGAACCCCATTGAAGTCAATGGGAGACTCGAGCATTTTTTGCAGGGGACCGGGGCTCTGCCTAGGGAAGGCTGGGGGAAAACCTGGAAACTTCAGAAAATGATGGAAACACCACGCAAATTGACAGGAAACAGCAGGGGCAGCATGTAGGGATGCCTCTGAGGCTCCCTAATTGCATCATTTTTTCTAAATCTGGCCAATAGTCTGGGGATGACCCCAAGGCAATTTTCAGGGACACGGTAATGGTGACCCACTTAAAAATGCTGCCTGACAACCTGGCGGTGAACCCCTGATTGTCTGTCTTTCAATAAGATTGCAGTTTAAAGCATGGTGGTGAGCCTCAGTAATAAGATTGCAGTGTAAAGCATGGTGGTGATTGCATGTGGTTTAGATGGAGATTGCATGTGGTCACGTACTCCCTGGAACCCCGTAGTCACCCCTTCTCTGATGTGCTACCCCAGAACATTCTCTGCCCCAATTCGCAAGACCTTTTGCTGTCTCCGTGTGCTGACAGTGGGGATTTACCAGTGTTGTCTGAGGAGGTGGTGGACAATGGCGAGACACAGGTGTCGGGGGGTGAGGTAGTTGTAAGGGAAGCAAGTTACAGTGGGGACTCCTTGGGGGGACTTTCTCATGATGAGACAGATTCAATTGTGTTTAGAAAGGCTGATGGGCTTCCGTCAGCACTGTGTGTATAGAACCCCATGGCCTTTCATAAAAATAGTCTGGCGATGACTCCAAGGCAATTTTCAGGGACACGGTAATGGTGACCCACTTAAAAATGCTGCCTGACAACCTGGTGGTGAACCCCTGATTGTCTGTCTTTCAATAAGATTGCAGTGTAAAGCATGGTGGTGAGTCTCAGTAATAAGATTGCAGTGTAAAGCATGGTGGTGAGACTCAGTATGACTTTTTAGATGGAGATTGCATGTGGTCACGTACTCCCTGGAACCCCATAGTCACCCCTTCTCTGATGTGCTACCCCAGAACATTCTCTGCCCCAATTCGCAAGACCTTTTGCTGTCTCCGTGTGCTGACAGTGGGGATTTACCAGTGTTGTCTGAGGAGGTGGTGGACAATGGCGAGACACAGGTGTCGGGGGGTGAGGTAGTTGTATGGGAAGCAAGTTACAGTGGGGACTCCTTGGGGGGACTTTCTCATGATGGGACAGATTCAACTTGGGTGGATCAGACACAGGAACAGATCAATTTTTTTTTTTTATGTAACTTTTATTTAGCACAAATAACCACAGAGATATTTATTCGTTCCCTTCGCTGCGCAGTCTGGCGTTGGGATTCGTCACTTTGATGGCGAGCTGTGCCGCTCTCTCCACAATAGTCTTTCGGTTCTTTGAGGAGACGTTGTGGGCGATTTCTGCACAGAAGGACTTGTTGCTCATCAACAGAACCTCGAGCTCCTTGACATTGTGGACCAGGAATTTGCGGAACCCTGTGGGCAGCATGTGTTTGGTCTTCTTGTTGCTACCGTATCCAATGTTGGGCAATATAGATACGCAGGTAATATTATTTTTCACACCTATCCCAAAAAAAAAATTTACGCAGTTTGCGCAAATAAAACTGGAAACTGGAACTGGAGAGAGGGCCTGTAGGTGGACCTCCGGAAAAATTGTTTGGAGAGAGGGCCTGTAGGTGGACCTCCGGAAAAATTGTTTGGAGAGAGGGCCTGTAGGTGGACCTCCGGAAAAATTGTTTGGAAAGAGGGCCTGTAGGTGGACCTCCGGAAAAATTGTTTGGACAGAGGGCCTGTAGGTGGATGTCCGGAAAAGTTGTTTGAAGAGAGGGCCTGTAGGTGGACCTCTGGAAAAATTGTTTGAAGAGAGGGCCTGTAGGGGGCCCTCCTGAAAAATTGTGTTAAAAGAGTGCCAGTTGGACCTCTGAAAAATGGCGTTTTTTTGGTCAGCGTTAGGCAAAGACGATATGGAGGAGGAGTAGGAGGAGTGGAGAAGAGGAATCGGATACATAAGTAATGTTAATCTTTAGCTGCTTTCCCCCGGAGGAGATTTGAATTCAGGTGAAATCCAGGCTTTGTTCATTTTAATAAGCGTCAGCCTGTCAGCGCTGTCAGTTGACAGGCGTGTACGCTTATCGGTGATGACGCCACCAGCTGCACTAAATACCCGCTCTGACAGCACGCTAGCGGCAGGGCAGGCCAGCACCTCCAAGGCGTACAGCGCCAGTTCAGGCCACGTGTCCAGCTTTGAAACCCAGTAGTTGTATGGAGCAGAGTGATCACGCAGGACGTTGGTATGGTCAGCTAGGTACTCCCTCACCATCTTTCTGTACAGCTCCCCCCTACTCTGCCTAGACTGGGGACAGGTGACAGTGTCTTGCTGGGGTGACATAAAACTGGCAAAGGCCTTGGAGAGCGTTCCCCTGCCAGTGCTGGACAAGCTGCCTGCTCGCCTCCTCTCCCCCGCTACTTGGCCCACAGAACCATGCCCTCTGCCGCTAGCGGCGTCAGATGGGAAGGATTGTTTCAGCTTGTGCACCAGGGCCTGTTGATATCTATTCACTCTCATACTCCTTTCCTCTGCAGGGATGGGAGTGGAAAGGTTCTGCTTGTACCGTGGGTCCAGGAGAGTGAACACCCAGTAATCGGTGTTTGAAAAAATTCTTCTAACGCGAGGGTCACGGGATAGGCAGCCTAACATGAAGTCTGCCATGTGCGCCAGAGTCCCAACACGTAAGAATTCCCTCTCCTCACTGGCCTGACTCTCCATTTCCTCCTCCTCCTCCTCCAAGTCCTCCTCTTCAGCCCATACACGCTCAAGAGTTAAGGACTGAGCACTGGTACCCTCTTCTGTCTCGCCGACATTCTCCTCCTCCTCATCCCCCTCCTCCGATACGCGCTGAGAAACAGACCGGAGGGTGCTCTGGCTATCAAGAGACGTATCTTCCTCCACCGTCTCTTGTGACAAGCGCAAAGCATCCAACTTGATGCTGAGCAGAGAGTTTTTAAACAGGCAAAGCAGCGGGATGGTGAGGCTGATAATGGCGGCATCGCCGCTGACAATCTGTGTTGACTCCTCAAGATTGCTCAACACCTGGCAGATATCAGACATCCACGTCCACTCCTCATTGTAGACTTGAGGAATCTGACTGACCTGACTACCAGTTCTGGTGGAAGTTGACATCTGGCAGTCTACAATCGCTCTGCGCTGCTCGTAAACTCTGGATAACATGTTTAATGTGGAATTCCATCTCGTGGGCACGTCGCACAACAGTCGGTGAGCGGGCAGTTGTAGGCGGCGCTGCGCTGCCCTGAGAGTGGCAGCATCTGTGGTCGACTTGCGGAAATGCGCACAGATGCGGCACACCTTGGTGAGCAAATCAGACAGATTGGGGTATGTCTTGAGGAACTGCTGAACTATTAGATTGAACACGTGGGCCAGGCATAGCACATGTGTCAGTCTGCCGAGTTGCAGAGCCGCCACCAGGTTACGCCCGTTGTCACACACAACCATGCCTGGCTTGAGGTTCAGCGGTGCCAGCCACAGATCGTTCTGCGCCGTGATGCCCTGTAACAGCTCTTGGGCAGTGTGCCTTTTGTCACCTAAGCTCAGCAGTTTGAGCACCGCCTGCTGGCGCTTACCCACGGCACTGCTGCTGCGCCTAGAGCTACCGACTGAAAGCGCCGTGCCCACGGATGGCAATTCGGAGGAGGAGGTGGAGGAGGAGGCATAGTACGTCTGAGAGACCGTGACCGAGGTAGGCCCCGCAATCCTCGGTGTGGGCAGTACATGAGCGGCCCCAGGGTCAGTCTCGGTCCCAGCCTCCACCAAGTTAACCCAATGTGCCGTCAGTGAGATGTAGTGTCCCTGCCCAGCAGCACTTGTCACCGTGTCCGTGGTTAGGTGGACCTTCTCAGAAATAGCGTTGGTCAGGGCACGGAGGATGTTCTCTGACACGTGCTGGTGTAGGGCTGGGACGGCACATCAGGAAAAATAGTGGCGGCTGGGGACCGAATACCAAGGGGCAGCCACCGCCATGAGATTGCGAAAGGCCTCGGTCTCTACCAGCCTATAGGGCAGCATCTCCAGGCTCAGCAATTTGGAGATGTGGACGTTGAGGGCTTGGGCATGTGGGTGGGTGGAACTGTATTTCCTCTTGCGCTCCAGGGTCTGCTGTAAAGACAGCTTAACGCTGCGCTGGGACACATTGGTGGACACTGTGGAGGATCATGGAGGCGAAGGTGTGGTTTTCCGGCGGGAGGCGCTCGTGCCGGGGTCCTGGGCAGGGGGTTGACTAGCAGAGGCAGCGAGTGACACAGGGGAAGGAGCAGTGGTGTGACCCGCAGGAGGTGGTGAACGGCCTTGGTTCCATTGAGTGGGGTGTTTAGCACTCATATGCCTGCGCATGCTGGTGGTGGTTAGGCTAGTAGTGGTGGCACCCCTGCTGATCCTGGTGTGGCACAGGTTGCACACCACAGTCCGTCGGTCATCCTCACTTTCTTTAAAGAACCTCCAGACTTGCGAACATCTAGGCCTCGCCACGGGAGCTTCACTACGTGAAACAGTTGCTGCTGATGCACCAGCTCTGGCCCTGCTTCTCCCTCTGGCCACACCACTGCCTCTTACAACCTGTTCTGGTGCAGCACTCGCCTCCGCCTCAGAGGCACTGTCTTCACTCGGCTTATCAACCCAGCTTGGGTCAGTCACCTCGTCATCCTCCGATTCCTCAGTCTGCTCCCCCCTCGGACTTCCTGCCCTGACAACAACTTCACCACTGTCTGACAACCGTGTCTCCTCATCGTCCGACACCTCTTTACAAACTTCTTCCACTAAGTCAACATTGTCATCATCATCATCATCATCATCACCCACAGACTGCGACAGTTGGAAAACTTGGGCATCGGGAACGAGGTCAGCAGCAACCTGAGAAGTGGTTTGTGACTCTGGGAAGGGTCCAGAAAACAGTTCCTGAGAGTATGCCGGATCGCATTCCAAATTTTCCTGGGAGGGGGCAGACTGGGGGGAAGGAGGTTGAGGTGGAGGAGCCAGAGGAGTGCTCCCTTGGGTAACGTGGGTGGACTGCGTGGAAGACTGACTGGTGGACAAATTACTTGAAGCATTGTCCGCAATCCACGACATCAGCTGTTCGCACTGTTGTGGTTTCAACAGTCCTCTACCACGTGTCCCTGTAAGTTGAGACATGAAGCTAGGGAGTGTAGCTCTGCGGCGTTCCCCTGCTCCCTCATCAGCAGGTACTGTCTCACCCTGCCCAGACCACGGCCTCTGCCCCCTGCAGTAATTGAATGCCCACGCCCTCGTCCTCGACCCTTAGCCCTGGGGTTCAACATTTTCTGTATATAAGTGTATTATATAAAAAAAATAAATGGGCCTGCTGTACTGAAACCCACAAACTTGTCCAGTCTTGTTTAATTAAGTGACGTACAGAAAGTGTCACCTGGACAGAAAATACGGATTGGAGTGAGTATACTGAACTGTGACACACAGAATGGTTCCCACGCAGCTGTGTGAAATGGATTTGTATCACTGAGCTAAAACAACAAAGAAATATTTTTTTTTATATTTTTTTTTGTAGTTTTGTTTTTTTTGGAACGTGACGTGCAGAAACTATCGTAGAGCTAACTGACACCCTATTGACGGTGGCTATTTAGACTGCGACCCAGACAAATGTCGCACAGAGATTTTTGGGATCAAGCTATATACGTGACAGGCAGCAAAAGACTTGGTTGTATTAAGTGACGTACAGAAAGTGTCACCTGGACAGAAAATACGGATTGGAGTGAGTGGACAGCTGAACTGTGACACACAGAATGGTTCCACACTGCTGTGTGAAATGGATTTGTATCACTGAGATATAACATTAAAAAAAGGGGGTTATATATGGCGATAGCTGCACTACTAGTGCCAGCCAGCCAGCCAAGCCAGGAGACAAAAAAATGTCTTGTATCCCTTAGAAGGGCTGTTGGGTTCTTTGTGGGTGATTCCTGCCTAACAGAGAACTAAATGCAGGCCCTAACACTCTCCCTGAAACGCAGCAGCTCTATCCCTAACGACATCCAGACAGCATCTGAGCCGAGAACCGCGGCCAGTCAGTAGTATATTCCAGGGTCACCTGATCAGGCCAGCCAACCCCTGCTATCGACATGTAAGGGCCCCACGTGGTGCTGGGTATACCGCAGAGTCTCCTGGCTTGTGATTGGCTGAGTTTATAGGCTCCCAAAATGCACGATGCGGAAGTTGCCATTTCCTCGAGCATGGCGAGATACTCGTCCGAGCAGCGAGCACTTACGAGTACCCTAATACTCGAACGAGCACCAAGCTCGGACGAGTATGCTTGCTCATCTCTAGTTGTAATGTAATCATTTTTTCCTGACAGAAATTTTTGACTTTCCAGCATCCAGAGCAATAGAAGCCATAGCTTTTTATATTTTTACGTCAACATAGCTGTATATGGTTTTATAAATAAACATTTATACTAACTTTTATTTTTATTATGCAGAGAAAGGTAACAGCACAGTTTTTACTAAATTCACATCTGGGTTGAGCTTTTCCGTTCCTTTCATTCATCATAACAGAAAAATAAATGAAAAAACTAATCTGTTTTATTTTCAGCATCAGTTGCGTTCAGTTTGCATAAGCACTCATGCACACGACCGTGGTTTTCATCGGCATCCATTTTTTGCGGATCGGATGTGGACCCGTTAATTTAAATGGGGCCGCAAAAGATGCAGAGCGCAAACATTCATATGTCCTTTCTGTGGCCCCACAACAAGAATATAGAACATGTCCTATTCTTGTTTGTTTAGCGGACAAGAATAGACTGTTCTAACAGATGCCCATTCAAACAAGGGGGATTCAAAGGATCAGTTATTATTTTTACTTTTCCGTTCTTTTGGTTGATTAGAAGAACAGAAAGTTCAATGCAAATGTAATACATTTACTGATCTCCATAAATAACATTTTTGTTGTATTGCATGAGCTGTTACGGTTAGGAGGACTCATAATATGTGTACATTATTTACTGCTTTGTGAATGGGTGCACAGCTAAAAGTTTGGACCCCCCATTCAACTTCTTCTGCGAGGCTGTGTCCCTGGTGGTCTAGGGCAGTAACATGTTACCAAGCGGCATGTGATCAAGTAGTGACATTCTGATTGGAAACACGTAACTGCTGAGGCAAGTTATTGGCAACAGCGGTGCACATCACAACATTTGTCACAAACTGGAAAAAGCTGGACAGACCAGTCCATGGGTAGAATGAAGTGATGTGGAACAAGTGAGTTCCATATTTATGCTATATACAGCACTGTCCATGGCCTAGATAAAATTTAGGTTGAAGCTGGACAACCCATAAGTATTTTTATATTCTTACCTCTGCTGTGCATCCAAATTTTCCTTTTTACCCCTTGTAGAATCACCTGAAGGAGGAGAACTAAGGTTTCTGGTGGGAGAGGTAACATCAGCAGGACCTTCTTTTGAACCATCTTGTTCGAAACTACCCCTCTCAGTTTTTCTCCACTTTGCCCTTCGATTCTGAAACCATACCTAAAATATAAAGGAAATGCCAATGTAACCATTGTGGAGATCACGATTCAGTAATGGAAATAATAAAGGGCATAATACATGTGATATTACACTTACAGTAGTTAGGCTTCCCAGTTTATAATAATAAACTGGGAAGTTTCTTTAATAATCTCTCAAATTTTTTTATATGAACATCAGCTGTTTGAGGTGCTGTACACTGCATAGTGCAGTAAGTCTACTGTGTTATGTGCCACTTATTCAAAGGGTGGGAGACTAAGGGCCCAACAGAGGATTCACCTGTACCCCTGTGGGCCAGTCCGAGTCTGCCTTTAGGTATTCCACAAGAATTAAAGGAAAATGGAGGTGAAATTTCTAAATTTCACTTTTTTGGCAGATTTTCAATTTTAATCAATTTTTGTTTCCTGTAACACATCAAGGGTTAACAGCCAAACAAAACTCAATATCTATTACCCTGACTCCGCAGTTTACAGAAACACCCCACATCTGGTGGTAAACTGCTGTAAGGGCACATGGCTGTGCACAAGAAAGAAGCACCGCATGTTTTTTGGAAGGCAGATTTTGGACTTAGGGCTCGTTCACATCACCGTTGGGGATTCCGTTCAGGCTTTCCGTTATAACATCGTTATAACGGAAAGAAACGGAATCCCTAGGACGGACATCAAAACGGACACCTTTAAGAGGCATACCGTTTTGATCCGTCATAATAGAAGCCTATGGCCCTGCATAACGGATCCGTCTGGTTGCCGTTATGCTGGACATCGTTATAACCGTTTCTTTCCGTTATAACGATGTTATAACTGAAAGCCTGAAGGGAATCCCTAGCGGTGATGTGAACGAGCCCTTACTGATTTTTAGACAAGATGTCACATTTGACGCCCCTCTGATGCACCCCTACAATAGAAACTCCCAAAAAGTGACCCCATTTTGGAAACTATGGGATAAGGTGACAGTTTTATTGATACAATTTTGCGGTACATGTGATTTTTGATCGCTCTGTATTTTTTGGGAGGCAAAGTAATTAAAAAATGGCTGTTCTGGCACAGTTTTTATCTTTTGTTTTTTACAATGTTCATCTGACAGGTTAGATCATGAGATCATGTGCTATTTTTATAGAACAGGTTGTTATGGACGCAACAATATCAAATGTCTATTTTTTGTTTCCGTTTTACATTATAAATAGAGATGAGCGAGCATGCTCGTCCGAGCTTGGTGCTCGTTGGAGCATTACGGTACTCGTAAGTGCTCGATGCTCAGATGAGCATCTCGCCATGCTCGAGGAAATGGCATCTCCCGCATTTGTTTTTTGCGCCTATAAACTCAGCCAATCACAAGCCAGGAGACTCTGCGGTACACCCAGCATCACGTGGGGCCCTTACATGTCGACAGCAGGGGTTGGCTGGCCTGATCAGGTGACCCTGGAATATACTAGTGACTGCCCGCGGTGCTCGGCTCAGATGCTGTCTGGATGTGGTTAGGGACAGATCTGCTTCGTTTCAGGGAGAGTGTTAGGGCCTGGATTTAGTTCTCTGTTGGGCATGAGTGATATCAAAAGAACCCAACAGCCCTTCTAAGGGCTACAAGACACTTTTTTTTTGTCTCCTGGCTGGGCTGGCTGTGCAACTATTGCCATATATAACAATTTTTTTTTTATTGTTTTATCTCAGTGATACAAATCCATTTCATACAGCAGTGTGGAACCATTCTGTGTGTCACAGTTCAGCTGTCCACTCACCACAAACCACAATCAGTATTTTCTGTCCAGGTGACCCATACTGTATGTCACGTAATCAAATACGGTCTTTTGCTTTCACTGATACAGCTACATTACAAAAATCTCTGTGCGACATTTATCTGGGATGCAGTCAAAATAGCCACAGTCAGCAGGGGCTGAGTTTGCTCTCTGATATTTTCTGCACGTCACGTAAAAAAAAAAAAAAAAAAATATATATATATATATATATATATATATATATATATATAAATTTAAAAAAAATTGTTTTTTTGTTGTTTTAACTCAGTGATACAAATCCATTTCATACAGCTATGTGGAACAATTCTGTGTGTCACAGTTCAGCTGTCCACTCACCACAAACCACAATCCGTATTTTCTGTCCAGGTGACACATTCTGTACGTCACGTAATTAAAAAAGGTCTTTTGCTCTCACTGATACAGCTACATTACAAAATCTCTGTGCGACATTTATCTGGGTTGCAATTAAGCAGACCAAGTCTGCCTAATCTAATAGTTTCAGTGTAATTGCTCCATACTGCACGGTACATAATAACATACGTAATTTAGCTCTAACTTATCCACCTATATGCAAAGCACAATCCGTATTTTCTGTCCAGGTGACACATTCTGTACGTCACGTAATTAAAAAAGGTCTTTTGCTCTCACTGATACAGCTACATTACAAAAATCTCTGTGCGACATTTGTCTGGGTTGCACTTAAGCAGACCAAGTCTACCTAGATGCTATCTTGGAGTACCTCAATGAAAATAAGCAAATTACTCCATATCAGCATGGCTTCATGAGGGATCGGTCATGTCAAACCAATTTAATCAGTTTCTATGAGGAGGTAAGTTCTAGACTGGACCGCAGCGAATCAATGGATGTCGTATATCTGGACTTCTCCAAAGCATTTGACACTGTACCACATAAAAGGTTAGTATATAAGATGAGAATGCTTGGCCTGGGAGAAAATGTCTGTATCTGGGTAAGTAACTGGCTCAGTGATAGAAAACAGAGGGTGGTTATTAATGGCACATACTCAGATTGGGTCACTGTAACTAGTGGGGTACCACAGGGGTCAGTATTGGGCCCTATTCTCTTCAATATATTTATTAATGATCTTGTAGAAGGCTTGCACAGTAAAATATCAATTTTTGCAGATGACACTAAAACTGTGTAAAGTAATTAACACAGAAGAGGACAGTAACACTGCTACAGATGGATCTGGATAGACTGGAGGCTTGGGCAGAGAAGTGGCAGATGAAGGTTTAACACTGACAAATGTAAAGTTATGCATATGGGAAGGAATAATGCAAGTCACCAGTACATACTAAATGGGTAAAATATTGGGTAACTCTGACATAGAAAAGGACCTAGGAATTTTAGTGAACAGAAATCTAAGCTGCAGAAACCAATGTCAGACAGCTGCTGCCAAGGCCAATAAGATAATGGGCTGCATCAAAAGAGGCATAGATGCCCGTGATGAGAACATAGTCCTGACACTTTACAAATCACTAGTCAGACCCACACATGGAGTACTGTGTACAGTTCTGGGCTCCTGTGAACAAGGCAGACATAGCAGAGCTGGAGAGGGTTCAGAGGAGGGCAACTAAAGTAATAACTGGAATGGGTGGACTACAGTACCCAGAAAGATTATCAAAATTAGGGTTATTCACTTTAGAAAAAAGACGACTGAGGGGAGATCTAATAACTATGTATAAATATATCGGAGGTCAGTACAGAGATCTCCCATGATCTATTTATCCCCAGGACTGTGACTGTGACGAGGGGCCATCCTCTGCGTCTGGAGGAAAGAAGGTTTGTACACAAACATAGAAGAGGATTCTTTACGGTAAGAGCAGTGAGACTATGGAACTCTCTGCCTGAGGAGGTGGTGATGGTAAGTTCACTAAAAGAGTTCAAGAGGGGCCTGGATGTATTTTTGGAGGGTAATAATCTTACAGGTTATAGTTACTAGAGAGGGGTCGTTGATCCAGGGAGTTATTCTGATTGCCTGATTGGAGTCGGGAAGGAATTTTTTTCCCTAGTGGGGAAAATGGCTTCTACCTCACAGGGTTTTTTTTGCCTTCCTCTGGATCAACTTGTAGGAAAACAGGCCGAACTGGATGGACAGATGTCTTTTTTCGGCCTTATAAACTATGTTACTATGTTACTATGTTACTATGTTACCTAATCTAATAGTTTCAATGTAATTGCTCCATACGGCACGGTACATAATAAATACGTAATTTGCTCTAACTTATCCACCTATATATTT
>ONZH01027821.1:0-20164 GCA_900303285.1 Rhinella marina
TTTCTTCCGTTGGGTCATACCGTAGTATTGGGGTTCCTGCCTGGTTGTAGTTGGGGTGCCCTTGATGGTGATCAGTTGACATGGTGCAATGTAGGAAGGTGGGTCTAAGGGCCAGCAGATGTATGGTGGAGTCAATAACAAGGCTGATGGGTTGCAACAAATAAAGTGTCTTTACTGAATTGATTATGAGGGTTGCAGTACAAGTAGCAGCAAAAGCACAATTCTGGAACCCAGCAGTTAACTTATCCATATATTTCGAGGAGAAATAACAGAGGAACAGTACAATGTAGAGATTTAAGGTAAGTTGTCTGTTCAAGGAGAATGAAGTATTCAGTAAAGCAGTCATATTAGGAGCGCTGACAGGTCCTTTTTAGGTTAGCAGAGGCTCTCTTGACTGCAGACCCACTGTGCAGCTACACGGGTTGCATATGGAATGTGCTCCCCTATAAAGCAGGTTGTTATGGCACACTTACAGTACAAGCTGCAGCTATCATTTAAACAACTTCAGACACGTCAAAGAAGACAATGCCTGTGGAGTCTGAATGCGGCTAGTGAGGAACGAAAAAGCTGCTACGAAACGTGTCTAGCCTATATAACTAACACTTCGGAGGGATATCCAACAAATGTGTGTAACGGGGAGCCGGCGGCGCGCTTCCCCTCTGCCATGCCGCCGGTCTCCCAGGAGTGCGCCGGAGCGAGGACGCAGGATGCGTCCTCGTCTCCATGACGACACTCACAGGAGAGGGTCCGGCACGCGCACTGATACAGCGCGTCCGGCGTCCTCCCCGCCCCCCTAGTAAACGAGCAGGCGGGGACATCTGAGCGCTGGTCTGGGCAACCAGCGCTCAGAACATTTATTATATACCTGGTTTTGGGTCATGTGGCGCTGGCCACGCCACATGACCAAATTTGGTGCATATTTGAGCGCTGGTCACGTTTTGGCCAGCGCTCGGTCATGCAAATGAGGTCATGTGACGCTGGCCCCGTCACATGACCCAGTGGAGGGCTATTTAAAGCCACTAGTTGTCCTCCCTAATTGCCTGTGATTAGCGTTACTACTTTGATCAGTGCTTGTGCGACCTTGGTTTGATTTGCTGTTTGACCCTGACCTTGGACTTGGACTTCGACCTCTCTTTGCTTCACCCCTGGTATTGACGTTATCTCCTGTGTATGACCCGGCTTGCTGACTATTCTTATATTGTGTTTGTTTCGTCTGTGTTTGTCTCTCCAATTGTTCCCTGTTCCTCCCTGTGCACTTATACAGAGCAGGGACCGTCACCGTGGTTGTCCGCGGCCGCCTAGGGCCGACTGAGGCAAGCAGGCAGGGAGAGAACGGGGGGGTATTCAGTACAGGGCGCACCTTCCCTTGTCTCCCCCGTGACAATGTGTTAACCCGATACAAGTGCTACACAAACCTGAAAAATCTATCCACTGTGTGTACTAAATAAATTCTGTATGACCAAGTGGAATCAAGTGGTGTGATCGCAAGTTAAAACTCATCTTTTGCAAATAGTCTGTTGGCAAACTACTGTTAGCCCACAGCAATTCAAATTACAAGCTTTTGCTCAACCCAACTTTGGAAGGTGCATGCGTAGACATGAATCAGAGATCCTACTACTGGCCTCAGCAGTGTTGAGGTGCGCACTACACACATATTAACTTCACAGATATCTGACCTGGAAATATTGTGTCAGCTTAGGGAGCTGCAACAAGTTGTGAGTACTAGAACTGTGACTTCTCCCCGCTCATGCCAGGTCTAAAATTGTGGCATGGCGTAGGCGGGGACAGGTGGGCATAGAAAAAGGTCTAAATGTAAGACAGCAAGGAAGCTTTTTTTCATTTAGAACTGGCAGAGGATCTGCCGAAGTTACGAAGAGGCTGGCGCCAGCTTAGGGGTTTATTAAGATTTGCGTCTAAAATGCCAGTTTTAATAAAAGTGCCCAAAGTGCCTATTGGTCTATACAGATTATTGATGCACTGTATGTAGAGAATTAATATGTATGAAAAACTGATAGATTGTTACCAGTCATATGCTATTTAATCACACACAAAATTGTGGATACCTCTTGGGCCTAGCAGTGAAGCAATAGAAACATTTCTGGACTTGAATTAATGTACCACACACAATGCTCATTATTGCATGTCATTTATATACTTAAGTGGGTATTCTGGTTTCATGAACTTGATAACCTATCCTTAGGATAGGTCATCAGTTTCAAATCGGTAGGCGTCTGACTTTCGGTAGCCCTGATGGTCTGTTTCAAGGGCCTTGGCGCTCATGCAACAGTTGCGTCCTCTTCAACTTTTACCTTCAAAACATCTACATTGTAATGGTGGTGCAGTGTAATTACAACTTTCCGCCCCATTATAGACATTTCAGCTAAGTACATTGATTGTACTCAAGCTTTATAAATCTTGTGCAGCAACCCCAGGAGACACGAGTAGAGGATGGGAATGGTAGTAGCTCTGGCAATAATAATTTAGTGCACGGATCACAGTGGCAATATTCACATCGATACC
This sequence comes from Rhinella marina, assembly GCA_900303285.1. Taxonomy (NCBI): domain Eukaryota; kingdom Metazoa; phylum Chordata; class Amphibia; order Anura; family Bufonidae; genus Rhinella; species Rhinella marina. The sequence continues at coordinate 2,521 of ONZH01027821.1, forward strand.
TTGTAGGACTGTGCAGTGACTGGAAGGTGCACCCTTTTCTTCCCTCGGGGCACACCCTGATGTTGGGGCTACTGCCTCATGGGAATTGGGGTGCCTTGGTGTTAAATGTTTTGGCAGGGTGTAAGGCAGGACTACGAAAGCAGTGGCCAGCAGATGGTGATGGAGTTAGTGACCAGGCTAGTTGATATAAATAAATATCTCTTTACTAAAGTTCTATCCAAACAGCAATATATTGTGGGGAAAAGCATAAAGGTGTTCATTTTGTATATGTATTCATTTTATATCTATGTATAACCTGCACTTAGATATGAAGGGGATTTATCCTTGGAAGGATACTACCCCCATGCTGATCATTAATTTTCTTATCTCAAACTAGACACAATAACTCAAAACTTCTCTCCATTATGACACTTTTACTGGTTTGTCTGTGTATAAATAGGTGCACTGTTCATTACAATAAAGTAGGGCATTACGAGGAACACATCTTGTATGTGTCTCTGTGTCGAGACCTTGAGCCAGCTCACTTAACTTCACAACTATTAGGAAGCCAAACCGTATCAAAGCATGGAAGGCTGTGTTAGCAATGATCGCTGGGCTGGGGGTTACGCTACAACAGTGCCTTAGTCTTCCATAAGGTAGTACATAGAGGTGTGCCTCCCAACAGCTGTATTCTACTGCATAGGAATTGGCTTGAGAACTCACAGTAAGGGTACATTCACACGACCGTAGTTTTGGGTCCGCATCCGTTCCGCAATTTGCGGAACGGGTGCGGACCCATTCATTTCAATGGAGCCACAAAAGATGTGGACGGCACACAATGTGCTGTCCGCATCCGCAGGTCCGATCCGCGGCCCCGCAAAAAAGATAGAGCATGTCCTATTCTTGTCCGCAATCGCGGACAAGAATAGGCAGTTCTATCATAGGGCCGGCTACATTCACACGGCCGGTATCCGTGTTTTGCGGATCCGCAATTTGCGGACCGCAAAACACATACGGTCGTGTGAATGTAGCCTTAATGAGAGTTAGCAATGCTTGTCATGGCTTCTCATAAAAAGAATATTATTGTTAACTTTTGAATAATTTTTTTTTATGTTAGAAGGATGTCAAATGTTTCTTACGGTAGCAACAAGCATAATGGATGAAAAATTTGCATGTTACAATATTACTGTTAAATTTGCATTCAAAAATGTACATTCGAGTTGCAATCAAAGCAATGCATTCAGCTAATTATAATCTATCACTCAAGTGTCTTTATATGTATTTTATTCTTGCCAGACTTATTGCTAAAATCCATCTTACTCAAGGGCTTCTTGATATCAAATAGTAATCAAAGCACTGCAGCACATCATTAATCACTGGCTGCCGTGTTTCAGTTTAGAGTCTTGCTTTTTGTCATACTGTATTAAACTACCGTGTTATCATTCAACTACTGATGGGTTATGGTGATTTGACCCATGCAAATATACCAAATGGTTCTCTGCCCTTTATTGTATAGACTGTTCAATGACCTTGGCTAGCAACATTTTATCAGCCTGTGAGTTCAGATGGAACAAATCTAACACGACATGGCATTTGTTTTTTTTTCTTTTCCAATGGAACTGTGCAGAACAAGAAGCTCTAAATGTTATATGCAGCCAAAGGAAGAGTTTCTCTGCTCTTCAATCTTTCGGCTTCTGTTCAATAAACAAACATTATCTGCGTTTGAGTTATTATTGTGCATTATTGTCTTCCAAAGTAGTACTCCTTAAAAGTACTTGCCTATTTTATTTTGGCTCAACACTTCTGTGAAGATATATTATGTACAGTATATATTGTGGGGTTTTAACTCAGTCACTGTTCAAACAAAGAGGCGTTAGTTCAGTCTTCACCACAGGCAGAGTTTATTCCAGCAAAACAATAATAAACAAGTCCAAGCTTAGCTTTCAGCTTTTTTCAGCCCATACACAGTAGATAACATAAAGTCCCACACACTGGGTTCGAAGCTGGGTAATAAAACAATAGGATCTCACCACTCTCTTGGATCTTTCAGAGTCCAGCTCCAGACACAGCTTGTTCAGCTATCAGATAGCACATACACATTTTGTGCTGTGTCCCTAGCTGAGATCTGCCCAGCTTTTAACCACACCTTTTGGAAAGACCCTAGATGGAGTACGGGAGTGACCTGTCCCACTCAAACTCTCTGGTCACTCCTAAAACCCAGACCCAAAATCCACTTAAAAGGTTTCTGTCATCAATATTTAGCCTATTAAACAGGATGACATTTCCAATGGGCAAATGCCACCTGAGGCTAAATATGTAAGTGACTTTATTCCTAAGTTTTTGTGTTTTTAATACTTTTATAATATGTTACTTAGCCTCCTAGGAGCAGGGAGGTCGGTACCCCTGCACCTAGAGGCTCAGATACATCACCTTGTAAAACGCCTACTTCTTCTTGATTGACAGGGCCAGGCAGCGCGCTCCATCTGCTGTGGCCCTGTCCAATGCAAATCCCACACCAGCACCGTGCGTCCTTCATTCGGTGCAGTGAGTATAGCAGGCTCTCGGCTTCCTCACTGCACCTGCGCCAACTACGGCACAGTCCACTAGGAAGAGAAGGCAGCGCAGGCGCAGTGAGGAAGCCGGGAGCCTGCTGAACTCACTGCGACTGCGCCGAATGAAGGACGCACGGCGCAGGCGCGGGATTTGCATTGGACAGGACCGCAGCAGATGGAGAGCGCTGCCTGGCCCTGTCAATCAAGAAAAAGTAGGAATTTTACAAGGTGATGTAAGCCTCTAGGTTCAAGGGTACCAACCCCCCTGCTCCTAGGAGGCTAATTAACATATTATAAAAGTATTAAAAACACAAAAACTTAGGAATAAAGTCACTTACATATTTAGCCTCAGGTGACATTTGCCCATTGAAAAAGTCATCCTGTTTAATAGGCTAAATATTGGTGACAGAAACCCTTTAAACTAAATCGCCCAGCAACCTAATGTTACTGGCGTACTACTTCCCGGGATTTATATCACTGAGTAACACATCCTCAGTGAGATGTACCGACCATCCACAATTCTCCCCTCCAGGTGATTACAATATATCATCAGAAAGAAGACTGTATGTAAAGTGCTTTTTGTATGAGTACACGGACAGTAAATGGAAAACAACTCTTCCTTATTTCTTGAAACTGCATAATTTCTTATGTAGCATGTATAGTATATTAGTATATAATGGTTTAGCAGAAGGAATTTCCTGTCACTACTTCAGTATACAGTATCTAGCTATATGTACTGAAATGGTATGTCACTTGAAATATAGACTATACTACTTCTTTCTTGCAGCTCCTCTTTAAAGTGGAATCTGTAGATCTATGTAATACTAATGATTTTATGTGTGTGCAATTGAGATGGTGGTCATACATGTGATAATAAGAATGTTGCATTTCTCAGCAGAGAATTGGATCTTCTAAATTTGTGACTAGACTGTGGTGAGGAGTCTAAGGAATCCCTCTGTTCTTCACTCTTAACCCTTGCAAGGAGGTACATGTCCCCACTGTCCCCAGAATGGCCACTAATTGGTGATGGGTGCTCTGTAGTGAAGAACCTGTAGGGAATTCAGGGGTGTAACCAGGGGCATGTCAATGGAATAGTGGTAAGATGCAAACTGATATGATCATGTTACCACAGCCCACAACAAAGGATCAGATCAATAAAGGGAAAAAAATGCATTACAAAATTATGCAGTGGCCTAGTGAGAAGATGGAGAAAATATTAAGAGTAGTGCAAATGGGAGTTGTAGTGGTCACGGTGGTTGTCTTCCCCAGCATTTCCTGAGACCTTGCAGTATAATGATGATAGGAGGTCAGGGGCGTAACGATCACGGTCGCAGAGGGTGCGTCTGCGACCGGGCCCGGCGGGGGAGGGGGCCCCGGGGCCCGCAAGTGCTTCTAATTGACAGTCGGGCCTGGGCCCTCTCTGTTTTAGGCCAGCAGCGCAGCGCTAGTGCACAGCGCTACGCACTGCACTACACAGCCTGCTTGTCCCTATAAAAATACGGCCCGCCCCATCCCCACCCCATCCCTACCCCATAACCTCTCTCCTGCGCCACTGCGAGACCTGGCCCTGGGTCACGTGTCTCGCGGGACCACACTGGCTGATCGGATGGAGCTGAATATGCGGGACGACGGGGTTACGCGAGGAAAAGAAGGCGCACTAGGTAAGTATTTTTTTCGTGTGTGTGTCTGTCTGATTCTGACTGTGTGCACATCTGGGGGCACCTGGCAATGGATTATTAAAGGGGGGAAACCCCGCCGGCCATATGGGGGCACGAATCATTAAATTATATAGGGGTAAAATAAAAAAAATGAAATATATATATAGAGCGGGGACAAAATCAATATATATTCATTGGGAGCTAAAATATAATGAGGGGGCAAAAATTGAATAAGTAAAAAGGGGGCAAAAAAGAAATATGTAAAAGGGGGCAAAAATAGAATATATAAAAAGGGGGAAAATGGAATATATAAAAAGGGGGCAAAAAATTGGAATATATAGAAAGGGGGCAAAATGGATTATATATACAGAGGGGCCAAAAAATGGAATATACATTGGGGAAAACGTATTTATATACAGAGGGGACAAAATGGAATATATGTGGGGGAAAATGGATTTATATTCAGTGGGGGCAAAAAATGGATATATATACAGAGGGGGGCAAAATGGAATATATATATATATATATATATATATATATATATATATATATATACTAGCTGAAGGACCCGGCTTCGCTCGGGTATATTTAATTTATTTCTTTTACTGTTTGTGTGTGTATGTCGTTAAAAGATATCGAGAGTGACCTCTACAGTGCCTGCCCCTTTAGCAGTGACCTGTACAGCGGCCCGCCCCTTTAACAGTGACCTCTACAGCAGCCAGACCCTTTAACAGTGACCTCTACAGCAACCCGCCCCTTTAACAGAGACCTCTACAGCGGCCCGCCCCTTTAACAGTGACCTCTACAGCGGCCCGCCCCTTTAACAGTGACCTCTACAGCAGCCCGCCCCTTTAACAGTGACCTCTACAGCTGCCCGCCCCTTAAACAGTGACCTCTACAGCTGCCCGCCCCTTTAACAGTGACCTCTACAGCAGCCCGCCCCTTTAACAGTGATCTCTACAGCAGCCTGCCCCTTCAACAGTGACTTCTACAGCAGCCTGCCCCTTTAACAGTGACCTCTACAGCTGCCCACCCCTTTAACAGTGACCTCTACAGAAGCCCGCCCCTTTAACTGTGACCTCCACAGCAGCTAGAGTGGCCACTGTCTTCACCCCAGAAAGCCAGACCTCACCGGCCATTCCCCCAAACGTGAAACAGCGCCCCCAGTTCCCATGAAGACACATCACTAAACATGAGGCCACGCCCCCCCTGGCTCCGTGAAGACATGGAGGAGAAGCTGTCTGAGTGTGAGCTACTGAAAGGGTGGACATCTCTGTGTCTGTCCAGGCACTGCGTCGGACGGAGAACAGGTAGCCAGAAAACTGGACTGTCCAGCCTAAAGCCAGACATCTGGCCACCCTAACATCAGCCTGCCCCTAGGGTGGCCAGAGGTCTTGTTTTAGGCTGGAAGGTCTGGCTTTCAGACTCCCTGTCCTCTGTCATGCGCAGGGCCTGGATGGACACAGCAGCAGCACTCTCACCAGCAGCACTGTGCAGTCTGAGCAATGAGCTGCAGGGAGAAAGTCACCCTCCCCCCACCCCTGCAGCTGACAGAAGGTGATTTTTAATCCCGGTCAAATGCAGCATGGAAGGGGCGTGGCCTGACTGAGTCAGGGGCGTGACTTAGTGGGATCTAGGGGTGGTGCTTTTAAGCCCTTCTTTTGACGGTGGCCAGAATTACAGGTCGATGCCTGATTTAGGAGGAACAGTAAATATGTAAAATTTACATTATATGAGGTAATGATTGATGATGAGTTAGTCTAAAACATAAGTTATAGTTATGGTAACCGGGAATACCCATTTACCATTGTCATCCACAGTGCTCTGCCTCTTTAATGCAGACCTAAAGCAGTGAACTGGCTAGGTTGTCATAGAAACCTGATGTGTGCCTGTGAGCTTCTATTGGCTGATAAGGGTCATGTGACCAGGCTACTATTGTCTAATGCATTTTTTGGGAATATCTCAGGAACGGTACGTCCTGGAGAGTTGAAAACTGTTCTAAAACCTTCCCGGACACCTGATGTACATGTGTGCCAAATTTTGTGATTGTAGCTGCAGCGGTGCGGATTCCTTTAGCGGACATACACACACACACACATACACTCAGCTTTATATATTAGATATACAGATGGGGCAAAAAAGGAATATATATATATATATATACAGAGGGGGGCAAAAATGGAATATATATATATATATATATATATATATATATATATATACAGAGGGGGCATAAAAAGGAATATATATATATATATATATATATATATATATATATATATATATATATATACAGAGGGGGGAAATGGAATCTATACAGAGGGGGCAAAGTGAAATATACAGTACAGACCAAAAATTTGGACACACCTTCTCATTCAAAGAGGTTTCTGTATTTTCATGACTATGAAAATTGTAGATTCACACTGAAGGCATCAAAACTATGAATTAATACATGTGGAATTATATACTTAACAAAAAAGTGTGAAACAACTGAAAATATGTCTTATATTCTAGGTTCTTCAAAGTAGCCACCTTTTGCTTTGATTACTGCTTTGCACACTCTTGGCATTCTCTTGATGAACTTCAAGAGGTAGTCACCTGAAATGGTTTTCACTTCACAGGTGTGCCCTGTCAGGTTTAATAAGTGGGATTTCTGTCCTTATAAATGGGATTGGGACCATGAATTGTGTTGGGAAGAAGTCAGGTGGATACACAGCTGATAGTCCTACTGAATAGACTGTTAGAATTTGTATTATGGCAAGAAAAAAGCAGCTAAGTAAAGAAAAACGAGTGGCCATCAATGCAGTGGCAAAAACCATCAAGCGCTACAAAGAAACTGGCTCACACGAGGACCGCCCCAGAAAAGGAAGACCAAGAGTCACCTCTGCTGCGGAGGATAAGTTCATCCGAGTCACCAGCCTCAGAAATCGCAGGTTAACAGCAGCTCAGATTAGAGACCAGGTCAATGCCACACAGAGTTCTAGCAGCAGACACATCTGTGTGCAGCAGGCCTTCATGGTAAAATAGCTGCTAGGAAACCACTGCTAAGGACAGGCAACAAGCAGAAGAGACTTGTTTGGGCTAAAGAACACAAGGAATGGACATTAGACCAGTGGAAACCTGTGCTTTGGTCTGATGAGTCCAAATTTAAGATTTTGTCTTTGTGCGACGCAGAAAAGGTGAACAGACGGACTCTATATGTCTGGTTCCCACCGTGAAGCATGGAGGAGGAGGTGTGATGGTGTGGGGGTGCTTTGCTGGTGACACTGTTGGGGATTTATTCAAAATTGAAGGCATACTGAACCAGCATGGCTACCACAGCATCTTGCAGCGGCATGCTATTCCATCCGGTTTGCGTTTAGTTGGACCATCATTTATTTATCAACAGGACAATGACCCCAAACACACCTCCAGGCTGTGTAAGGGCTATTTGACCAAGAAGGAGAGTGACGGGGTGCTACGCCAGATGACCTGGCCTCCACAGTCACCAGACCTGAACCCAATCGAAATGGTTTGGGGTGAGCTGGACCGCAGAGTGAAGGCAAAAGGGCCAACAAATGCTAAGCATCTCTGGGAACTCCTTCAAGACTGTTGGAATACCATTTCAGGTGACTACCTCTTGAAGCTCATCAAGAGAATGCCAAGAGTGTGCAAAGCAGTAATCAAAGCAAAAGGTGGCTACTTTGAAGAACCTAGAATATAAGACATATTTTCAGTTGTTACACACTTTTTTGTTAAGTATATAATTCCACATGTGTTAATTCATAGTTGTGATGCCTTCAGTGTGAATCTACAATTTTCATAGTCATGAAAATACAGAAAACTCTTTGAATGAGAAGGTGTGTCCAAACTTTTGGTCTGTACTGTATAAGGGAAAAAAATTTAACCAAATTTACAGCTAACATGAAATACCCGTACAATGTGTCATGAGAAAATCTCAGAATCGGTTAGGTCAGTAAAAACATTCCAAAGTGACACGTCAGCTTTGCAAAAATAAGCCTGGGCAGGAAGGGGTTAAATAGGCAGTCAAGCCTGACTTGATTTGCAAAACAACCAAACACAGATAGCAGATAGTAGCAAGGAACTGTAGCCACAAGACATTGCTGGAGCAGGAGAAGCAGAGGAGGAGGTCTCCAGCCACCTAGCAACTATCTGCAGCTGGCAGCTAGAGCTGTAGTCACTTACGGGAACATGCTGCTGGAACCCAAGTAACAGCTAAAGGGCTTTTCAGAAGATATAAACTTATTCCTCAGTCACCTACAGAATAAATGGAGAGGAATTGTGCTTACCCAACTGCAGCTCCATTAATTTGGGAAACTCGGGACTCCCGTTATCATGATCGGCAGGGATCCAAACAGATCAATTTGTATTAATTTGTCCTGTGGATAGCTGCTAGGTTCCTATATTGGGACAATCCATTTAAAGATCCATCTAGATAATCTTAGCAATAATAAAATTATTGCTATGTGTATGTTGCTAAAATGATTAGTTCCAAATGGGGTAAACTCTCTTTTTATGCCCACTTTTTACTGCATCTTCAGATGTGGATTATGGGCACATTTCAGCGGCATCTCAGCCACCCAGCTTCTACTTCTTGAGACCATACTCTCAGAATACCAATCAATAATACTTTTAAATGTGGCTTAGTTATTTGTGACAAACACTACAATGTAAAGTTATCCGATCTCAAAGTATTGGAGACAATGCAAGATTCTGATCTTTTACACTATACAATTTTTTGTGGTAAATATGATGCTTTTATGTACAGTATTTCTTTGTCTAAAACAAATTTACATAGTAAATATATACAGTATATACTGGCGTATAAGACTACTTTTTAACCCCTTAAAATAATGGCTACAGTGGGGGGTCGTCTTATACGCCGGATATACGGGGGCCGCACTGTGTGAGGTGTTTTTTTTTTCCCCGTCAGCGCGTAGAGAGCCCTGCTCTTAGCATACTGAAGTAGCATACTATTCTCTATATTCTCAGGAGGATTTTGAAGGCTTTTAAAGGGAAACTTTCATGCCAGCAAGACCTGTTACAATATCGCAGCTTACAGTTATGATCACCAGGCACTTGCTCTCTTGTTTGTTTTGCAAAGTTTTAGCTTTACCGTACATGTTTGAAACAACCTTATGTTTATAAGTGACAGTTTTGCTGCTATATACAGTACCTGCATGTCATATGCATTTGAATTAAAATTAACATGTTGAAATCAAAGCAGACTTTTTTTCATTTGGGAGAGGGGTAGTCTTATACAGTGAGTATATACCAAATTCTATATTTTTAGGGCAGAAGTTGGGGGTCGTCTTATACGCCCAGTCGTCTTATACGCCGGCATATACGGTATATATATAGAATCTATTCCTGGATATAGCAATTTTTGTTAGAATATACAGTATGTGACTGAGAGTTCCTTCTACGATTAGATAACTCTGTGAAGGGTAGTCTGAGTGGGGAATATATGAATTGTGTATTACCGGTAGTTAATGCACCCCGTTACACATCTGAGTAAGGATGTAGTTCCAGAAATCAATAAATCAAATAAAATATTAATTCTACAGAACATATTTTCTTTGTAACTACTCCTTATAATATTTAAAGGGCATCTGTCAGCGGACTTGTACCTATGAAACTGGTTGACCTGATACATGTGTACTTGGCAGCTGAAGACATCTGTGTTGGTCCCATATTCATATGTGCCAGCATTGCTGAGATAAATGCAGTTGTAATATATGCAAATGAGCTTCTAGGAGCAACGGGGTGTTGCCATTACACCTAGAGGCTCTACTCTGCTCTTCATTTTGATTGACAGGGCCAGGCATTGAAAATATATTTTTTTATCAGTGTATTATATTTATTTTGGGGTAAAAATAATTTTTCAACTCATCCTTATTAAAAATTTACAGCAGTTTTCTCTCTACAGCTGACAGTTTTGTCTGTTTGCGGACTATTGCTTTCTGTTTGAGGCCTGTCAGACAACAGCTCTGATGGCTCAGTCTGTAACCCTTATCTCTGAACTGCTGACAGCTCATAAACACTCATTATAGCTAAATTCTTATCTAACTGATAAGAATATGGCTGAAGGCTACATTCACACATCAGTGAAAAACGGATGTGCGATGGCCATTTTTGTAATGGTCGTTGCACAGCCTTTTTTAGAACCATTTGAAGTAAATGGGGCTGCTCACATGGCTTTCTTTTAATGGTCATTAAATAGCGGCCATTTTCATGGCCAAATAGACCCCACTTAAATCAGTTGGACTGATTTTAATGACCGTTTAGACAGGAGTGCACATGATTCCTAGACAAGAGTTAAAAATGCGTACACTTGGTCTTTCAGGGGTTAAATAAGAAAATATTTATCTTATCCGCATGCACGCACACGGACACTCGCTCTTTACTGGATGCAGCAGGATCTGACATTCCAAGCGTGATGACATCACCTCTCTGGGACTGAAGGTCCTTTCCTGCTGCATTCAGTGAAGAACAAGAGTCTCTGCAAGTGGATGAGGGTTTTTTTTTTGTTTCTTTTGTTTTTTTTTTTACATAAGCAGAATGGGGGTCAAGGGGTGAAATATTGGTGACCATTAATGGGGAATTTATAATACTGGGGGCCACTAATGGGGGCATTCATAATACTAGGGGCAGTGTTAATGGGAGTATTATTAATACTGGAATTACTGGGGGGAAATTGATGTCCAGGGGGCACTGTGGGGGACATTATGTATACAGAGATCACTGCAGGGATTATGATTAGTGTCGGGCGAGCATGCTCGCCCGAACGCTATATTCGTTCGAGCATGGCTATGCTCGGCACATCGCGAACACCACGTGTGCTCGAGCTCCATGCTCGAGTCCCCTCCCAGCACGTTTCTTGGCTGCTACGCAGCCAATCAGCGTGCGGAAAGGTACTGGCATTCACTGTAATGCCGTAGCCATGTTGGCTACTGGCATTACAGTGATTGGCTGGCCGGGAACATATATAGCACCCGGTGACATGTGACCCGGCTCAGTCTTAGTCAGGGAGAGCTGCTGCAAAGAGGGACAGATAGTGTAGGGATAGGAATTTGTTAGGCAGGGTTAGTTTTTCTGTTCAAAAGACCCAAAAGTCCTTTTAAGGACTATTGTTTCATCTGGCTGCAAAATATATATATATTTTTCGGGGACAATAATTGCGCAAAATTGCATGAACTGAACACCACCTGCGCAGCGTCTGCTGTATAACGTTTGTGCATCCTAAATACCTGTGACATCCGGTGTGTTTTTTTTCTGCCGCTAATCAAGGTGACATTACCTGCTCAGCGTCTGCTGTATAATGTTTGCGCAAGGAGGAACAGATAGTGTAGGGATAGGATTTGGCTAGGCAGGTTTAGTTTTTCTTTTCAAAAGACCCAAAAGTCCTTTTAAGAACTATTTTTTTATCTGGCTGCAATATATATTTTTGTGGGGGACAAAATTTGTACAAAATTGCCTGACCTTAACACCACCTGTGCTGCGTGTGCTGTATAACGTTTGTGCATCCTAAATACCTGACATCCAGTGTATTTTTTCTGCCGCTAATCAAGGCGACATTACCTGCGCAGCGTCTGCTGTATAACGTTTCTGTATCCTAAATACCTGATATTCGGTGTAATTTTTTCTGCCGCTAATCAAGGCGACATAACTGCGCTGCATCTGCTGTATAACGTTTGCGCTTCAAAATATTTCTGACATTCGGTGTAATTTTTTCTGCTGTTGGTGACAGCTACATTACCTGCGCTGTGTCTCTGTATAACATTTGCGCATTTTAAATATTTCTGACATTCGGTGAAATTTTTTCTGCTGTTGGAGTGCCTGTTCCTTGTAATTTTTGGCAGCCCTTTCACTTAGTGCATAGGCTTTATGAGTGTAGGAGGCCCACAACATTAACAATTGTACCACAATGTGAATGAGGCCCTCCTTTATGTAATATACCGGTTGTATCGGAGTGCCTCTTCCTTGTAATTTGTGGCAGCACTTGCACTTTATATACAAGTAAATATATGTTTCCTAACAATTTTTCCTCTAAAATCAATTTTACCTTTGGTTTTGGGCGTATTCTTGTCATTCTGTAAAAGTGGCGTAATACTTGGACAACATCGTTAACAGCAGCGACTTTAGAGTCCAAGTCCAAGATGCATCCAGACATCCTCCCCATGTTGTTCCCAAACCATTTCAGTGGTGTTTCCATCATTTTCTGACCTTTTCCTATGAACCAGACACCCTCCCCTCTTCAGAGCAGGGGCCGCCTGGTTTAGTGCTCTGGTTCTCCCATTGACATCCATTGTGCTCGGGTGCTCTGTAGAGCACTCGAGCATCACCTAGTGTTCTACCCGAGCACCCGAGCACTGGTGCTCGATCAACACTAGTTATGTTTTAAAAAAAAAAAAACAACTGAATTCATCAGGTTTTAAACAGCCATTAAAAACTGATGCAAAACAGCCATTAAAATTGGACAGATGGCCAGAAAATGGCTGCAAAATGGTCAAAGAAATGAACAGTATGTACATTTTTATGGTCTTACTTAACGTGTATGAGCCATCATGAGTTCAGAGATAAGGGCTACAGACTAGGCCATCAGAGCTGCTGCCTGACAGGACTCAGTGAAAACAGAAAGCAGTAGCCTGCAAAAAGACATAAATTGACATCTGTACAGAGAAAACTGCAGAAAATTATTGAAATTGAAAAAATGATTTTTATCCCCAAATTAGTAAATAATAAAAAGTGCCCCCAAAGGTGTCCATAAACTTTAAGACCTTCAGTGGGAATGTTGATGGGTAGCAACTAGAAACAAGTACTGTTTTTTCAGGTGTTTCTTCTTCAGTCTGAGCACTACAACTTCCCATGCAAGACTATGATAACACCTTGTATTGGTGCGTAAAAGTGAATTATTGGTAACAGCAGAGTAATGATGCAAAGGAGTAAATCTATGCTGACGGTAATTAATCCCTCATAACATTCATTCTAAGATTATTTTAGAGAATCCCCATTCCCAGTGACATTGTAAAAAAAAGTAATACAAATACATGTATTTTGATTAAAATTGTGCTTTTTTTCTCAGGAGAAGCTCTAAAATCATCATAAACATGTTATCTTGTGTGTAAAATACATTACTGTAATTTATTCTGTACTAAAAAGTTAAATGCTACCATCTTGTGGCAATGGAAGCATTACAACAATTAGATATTCCTATGGTAGTGTTTCCATTCAGTGAAGAATGCCACCTATAAATCAACACAGAGAACCAGCTTCCAACTTCTTCTCCAGAGATGATGCTAGAAGGCACGCATTAGAACATAGCACCAGCCCTTCATATGATTAAGTAGCATCTCCAGTTTGCCCTGAAAACCTGTAAATGTTGTATTACCCTCATCTATTTACTCATTAGCAAATCTGAACAACTGCTTAGTATATCATTACAATGGGAACAAATACTGTAAGTGCCCAAAAAATATGTTACCTATAGGTAGGTGTAATTGTTGATGGGTGATTAGTAGAGATGAGCGAGTAGTGAAATATTCGAAAGTTCGAAATTCGATTCGAATAGACCGCGAAATTCGACTATTCGACCGAATATCGAATCCCATTAAAGTCTATGGGAAAAAAATGCTCGCCACTCTCTCAATTCGACCACTTGGAGGTCACCAAGTCCACCCTGAAACCTCAGAAAAGGATGCCAACACTGCTGGAATGCAACTGGGACAGCAGGGGAAGCATGTCTGGGTGCATATAACGCGCCCAAGTCGCACTATTACGCCACTATCACAGCCTCTCAACAATACACTCCAAAGACAATCTAATCTCTCTGTAAAGTGAGACCATACAAGGAAACCTTCTTTCCTCTACATTGCCATGGACCCCAAGCCAAACTAGACAAAAAAGAAGATGAAATTCTGCACCCCTTAAAATCACGTTGCCTATGACAACCACAGATGGCATAGGCAAGGGGGAAAGCAAATAGACCCCACCCCTAATTGTCATTGTGTGTGTGTGTGAAATGTGGTCAGACATGTCTTCTTTAAAATGTAAAAACAACTCAAACACATGCAGAAGCCTTAAAATGCCCAAATTGTTGGCGCTAGAGATATCAGTGACCCGACCTGGCCCAGTGTCATGTCTAGCAGGTAAAGCAGTGGGGATGTGGAGGGATGCGTAGGACCGCAAAAGGCAGGAAGAGGCCGTGGGCTGGCCAGAGGCTCATGGAAAATTTTGTGGAGGCCCAAGAGGTGAGACCTCTTAAAGATTTTGTGGAGGCCCAAGAGGTGAGACCTCTTAAAGATTTTGTGCAGGCCCAAGAGGTGAGACTCTTAAAGATTTTGTGGAGGCCCAAGAGGTGAGACCTCTTAAAGATTTTGTGGAGGCCCAAGAGGTGAGACCTCTTTAAAATTATGTGGAGGCCCAAGAGGTGAGACCTCTTAAACATTTGTGGAGGCCCAAGAGGTGAGACCTCTTAAAGATTTTGTGGAGGCCCAAGTGGTGAGACCTCTTTAAAATTATGTGGAGGCCCAAGAGGTGAGACCTCAAAGATTTTGTGGAGGCCCAAGAGGTGAGACCTCTTAAAGATTTTATGGAGGCCCAAGAGGTGAGACCTCTTAAAGATTTTATGGAGGCCCAAGAGGTGAGAACTCTTAAAGATTTTGTGGAGGCCAAAGAGGTGAGACTTCTTAAGATTTTGTGGAGGCCCAAGAGGTGAGACCTCTTAAAGATTTTGTGGAGGCCCAAGAGGTGAGACCTCTTAAAGATTTTGTGGAGGCCCAAGAGGTGAGACCTCTTTAAAATTATGTGGAGCCCAAGAGGTGAGACCTCAAAGATTTTGTGGAGGCCCAAGAGGTGAGACTCTTAAAGATTTTATGGAGCCCAAGAGGTGAGACCTCTTAAAGATTTTGTGGAGGCCCAAGAGGTGAGACCTCTTAAAGATTTTGTGGAGGCCCAAGAGGTGAGACCTCTTTAAAATTATGTGGAGGCCCAGAGGTGAGACCTCAAAGATTTTGTGGAGGCCCAAGAGGTGAGACCTCTTAAAGATTTTATGGAGGCCCAAGAGGTGAGACCTCTTAAAGATTTGTGGAGGCCCAAGAGGTGAGACCTCTTAAAGATTTTGTGGAGGCCCAAGAGGTGAGACCTCTTAAAGATTTTGTGGAGGCCCAAGAGGTGAGACCTCTTAAAAGATTTTGTGGAGGCCCAAGAGGTGAGACCTCTTTAAAATTATGTGGAGGCCCAAGAGGTGAGACCTCAAAGATTTTGTGGAGGCCCAAGAGGTGAGACCTCTTAAAGATTTTATGGAGGCCCAAGAGGTGAGACCTCTTAAGATTTTGTGGAGGCCCAAGAGGTGAGACCTCTTAAAGATTTTGTGGAGGCCCAAGAGGTGAGACCTCTTTAAAAATTATGTGGAGGCCCAAGAGGTGAGACCTCAAAGATTTTGTGGAGGCCAAGAGGTGAGACCTCTTAAATTTGGAGGCCAAGAGGTGGACCTCTAAGATTTTGTGGAGGCCCAAGAGGTGAGACCTCTTAAAGATTTTTGTGGAGGCCCAAGAGGTGAGACCTCTTAAAGATTTTGTGGAGGCCCAAGAGGTGAGACCTCTTAAAGATTTTGTGGAGGCCAAGAGGTGAGACCTCTTTATGAGACCTTTAAAGATTTTGTGGAGGCCCAAGAGGTGAGACCTCTTAAAATTTTGTGGAGGCCCAAGAGGTGAGACCTCTTAAAGATTTTGTGTGGAGGCCCAAGAGGTGAGACCTCTTAAAGATTTTGTGGAGGCCCAAGAGGTGAGACCTCTTAAAATTATGTGGAGGCCCAAGAGGTGAGACCTCTTTAAAGATTTTGTGGAGGCCCAAGAGGTGAGACCTCTTAAAATTTTGTGGAGGCCCAAAGGTGAGACCTCTTAAAGATTTTGTGGAGGCCCAAGAGGTGAGACCTCTTTAAAAATTATGTGGAGGCCCAAGAGGTGAGACCTCTTAAAGATTTTGTGGAGGCCCAAGAGGTGAGACCTCTTAAAAATTATGTGGAGGAGGCCCAAGAGGTGAGACCTCTTAAACATTTTGTGGAGGCCCAAGAGGTGAGACCTCTTAAAAATTATGTGGAGGCCCAAGAGGTGAGACCTCTTAAAATTATGTGGAGGCCCAAGAGGTGAGACCTCTTAAACATTTTGTGGAGGCCCAAGAGGTGAGACCTCTTTAAAAATTATGTGGAGGCCCAAGAGGTGAGACCTCTTAAAATTTTGTGGAGGCCCAAGAGGTGAGACCTCTTAAAATTATGTGGAGGCCCAAGAGGTGAGACCTCTTAAAATTTTTGTGGAGGCCCAAGAGGTGAGACCTCTTAAAAAATTATGTGGAGGCCCAAGAGGTGAGACCTCTTAAAAATTATGTGGAGGCCCAAGAGGTGAGACCTCTTAAAAATTATGTGGAGGCCCAAGAGGTGAGACCTCTTAAAAATTTTGTGGAGGCCCAAGAGGTGAGACCTCTTAAAAATTTATGTGGAGGCCCAAGAGGTGAGACCTCTTAAAATTTTGTGGAGGCCCAAGAGGTGAGACCTCTTAAAAATTATGTGGAGGCCCAAGAGGTGAGACCTCTTAAACATTTTGTGGAGGCCCAAGAGGTGAGACCTCTTAAAATTATGTGGAGGCCCAAGAGGTGAGACCTCTTAAAAATTATGTGGAGGCCCAAGAGGTGAGACCTCTTAAAAATTATGTGGAGGCCCAAGAGGTGAGACCTCTTAAACATTTTGTGGAGGCCCAAGAGGTGAGACCTCTTAAAAATTATGTGGAGGCCCAAGAGGTGAGACCTCTTAAAAATTTTGTGGAGGCCCAAGAGGTGAGCCATAAATATATAAATTTTTTTCTTATTTACGGAGCAATTCTACGGCGGTTAAGGAGGAGGAGGAGGAGGTGGAGGAGGAAATGGCACTTCATACAGATGGCACTTCACTTTTGGCTGCTTTCCACGGTTGGAGAAGCAAAGTCCGGGTCAATCCACTTGCTGTTCATTTTGATTAGCGTCAGCCTGTCGGCACTGTCGGTTGACAGGCGGCTGCGCTTATCGGTTATAATGCCCCCGGCTGCGCTGAACACCCTTTCTGATAGCACGCTGGCGGCAGGGCAGGCAAGCACCTCCAAGGCGTACAGGGACAGTTCCAGCCACGTGTCCAACTTGGAGACCCAGTAAGTGTAGGACGCCGAGGGATCGGGGAGGACAGGGTTACGGTCTGCCAGGTACTCCCGCAACATCCCGATACTTGTCCCTCCTGCTGATAGCGGGCCCCGCAGTGATGGAAGTTGCACGAGGGGGTGCCATGAACGTGTCCCACACCTTGGAGAGTGTTCCCTGGTGGCTGTGGGCCTGATAGATGTTGTGGGACTCTGGGAGACCCTCTCCTCTCTGCCGCCAGCGATGGTGGGTGGGAAAATCTCCATCATGTTCTGCACGAGTTCCCTCTGGTAT
>ONZH01027822.1:0-15331 GCA_900303285.1 Rhinella marina
GATAGTGCAGATAGAGACCTGGGGCAAGGTAATGGAACTGGGGGAGGAATGGAAGGAGGAACTAGAACAGATCAGAAGGAAAGGTGTAGGGTAAGAAATATACACCAACCTCTTAATTGTTTGTACACTAATGCCAGAAGCCTAGCTAATAAAACTGGTGAACTGGAATTAGTGATGTGTGAGGAGGACTATGACATAGTGGGAGTAACTGAGACATGGCTGGATGATAGCTATGACTGGGCAGTTAACGTACAGGGTTACAATCTTTTTAGAAAGGATCGTCAAAACCGGAGAGGGGGAGGGGTCTGCCTTTATGTAAAGTCCTGCCTAAAGCCCACACTCCGGGAAGATATAAATGAGGGACATGAAGATGTGGAGTCACTGTGGGTAGAAATAAATGGAGCCAAAAACAATAATAAAATACTACTAGGGGTTTATTATAAACCACCCAATATATCAGAGACCACAGAAAATCTACTTCTAAATGAAATAGACGAGGCGGCAAATCATAATGAGGTCGTTATTATGGGGGACTTCAACTACCCAGATATAGACTGGGAAACTGAAACCTGTACATCTCATAAAGGAAACAGGTTCTTGGAAATAACCAAAGACAATTACCTTTCCCAACTGGTTCAGGATCCCACTAGAGGGACGGCCATACTGGACTTAGTATTAACCAATAGACCTGACAGAACAACAGATGTGCAGGTCGGGGGACACCTGGGAAACAGTGACCATAATATAATAACCTTCCAATTGTCATTCAAAAGAGCGTTTCTTCAGGGAGGAACAAAAATACCAAACTTCAAAAAAGCAAAACTTAGCCAACTAAGAGAGGCCATAGGCCTAACTAACTGGGACAAAGTCCTCAAAAATAAAAATACAGCCACAAAATGGGATATTTTTAAAAGCATCCTAATATCTAATTGTGAGAGGTACATACCATATAGGAATAAAATAATAAGAAACAAGAAAAAACCAATGTGGATAAATAGAACTGTAAAGAAAGCAATAAATGACAAAAAGAAAGCATTTAAATCACTAAAACAGGAGGGGAGTGAGGAAGCATTGAAAAACTATAAGGAAAAAAATAGAATATGTAAAAGACACATAAAAACAGCCAAACTAGAGACCGAGAGATTAATCGCCAAAGAGAGTAAAACTAACCCTAAAATGTTCTTCAATTATATAAATACTAAAAAGTATAAACCTGAAGGTGTGGGCCCCTTACAGAGTAATGAGGGGGGAGTAGCAGAGAGCGATGAGGAGAAAGCGAAGCTGCTAAATAACTTTTTCTCCACTGTATTCACTGAGGAAAATAAAATGTCAGATGAAATGCAGAGTATAAAAGTAAATTCCCCTTTAAAAGTGCCCTCTCTGACCCAGGAAGAGGTGCAGCAACGTCTTAAAAATATTAAAATAGACAAATCACCAGGACCGGATGGCATACACCCCCGTATCCTAAGAGAATTAAGTAATGTAATCGACAGACCCTTATTTCTGATATTTAAGGACTCTATACTGACGGGGAGTGTTCCACAGGATTGGCGCATAGCAAATGTGGTGCCAATATTCAAAAAGGGTCCAAAAACAGAGCCTGGAAACTATAGGCCGGTAAGTTTAACGTCTGTTGTGGGTAAACTGTTTGAAGGTTTTCTGAGAGATGCTATCTTGGAGTACCTCAATGAAAATAAGCAAATAACTCCATATCAGCATGGCTTCATGAGGGATCGGTCATGTCAAACCAATTTAATCAGTTTCTATGAGGAGGTAAGTTCTAGACTTGACCGCGGCGACTCAATGGATGTCGTATATTTGGACTTCTCCAAAGCGTTTGACACTGTACCACATAAAAGGTTAGTATACAAAATGAGAATGCTTGGCCTGGGAGAAAATGTCTGTATGTGGGTAAGTAACTGGCTTAGTGATAGAAAACAGAGGGTGGTTATTAACGGTACATACTCAGATTGGGTCACTGTCACTAGTGGGGTACCACAGGGGTCAGTATTGGGCCCTATTCTCTTCAATATATTTATTAATGATCTTGTAGAAAGCTTGCACAGTAAAATATCAATTTTTGCAGATGACACTAAACTGTGTAAAGTAATTAACACAGAAGAGGACAGTGCACTGCTACAGCAGGATCTGGATAGACTGGAGGCTTGGGCAGAAAAGTGGCAGATGAGGTTTAACACTGACAAATGTAAGGTTATGCATATGGGAAGGAATAATGCAAGTCACCAGTACATACTAAATGGTAAAGCATTGGGTAACTCTGACATGGAAAAGGACCTAGGAATTTTAGTGAACAGCAAACTAAGCTGCAGAAACCAGTGTCAGACAGCTGCTGCCAAGGCCAATAAGATAATGGGTTGCATCAAAAGAGGCATAGATGCCCGTGATGAGAACATAGTCCTGCCACTTTACAAATCACTAGTCAGACCACATATGGAGTACTGTGTACAGTTCTGGGCTCCTGTGAACAAGGCAGACATAGCAGAGCTGGAGAGGGTTCAGAGGAGGGCAACTAAAGTAATAACTGGAATGGGTGGACTACAGTACCCTGAAAGATTATCAAAATTAGGGTTATTCACTTTAGAAAAAAGACGACTGAGGGGAGATCTAATAACTATGTATAAATATATCAGAGGTCAGTACAGAGATCTCTCCCATCATCTATTTATCCCGAGGACAGTGACCATGACGAGGGGACATCCTCTGCGTCTGGAGGAAAGAAGGTTTGTACATAAACATAGAAGAGGATTCTTTACGGTAAGAGCAGTGAGACTATGGAACTCTCTGCCTGAGGAGGTGGTGATGGTAAGTTCACTAAGAGAGTTCAAGAAGGGCCTGGATGTATTTCTGGAGGGTAATAATATTACAGGTTATAGTTACTAGAGATGGGTCGTTGATCCAGGGAGTTATTCTGATTGCCTGACTGGAGTCGGGAAGGAATTTTTCCCCCTAAAGTGAGGAAAATTGGCTTCTACCTCACAGGGTTTTTTGCCTTCCCCTGGATCAACTTGTAGGAAAACAGGCTGAACTGGATGGACAGATGTCTTTTTTCGGCCTTACAAACTATGTTACTATGTTACTATGTTACATCCTGTATAGCATTCTTATGCTGTTTATGTAACGCTAATTTCCTTGCGAACAGATTTATATCCTTTATCCACGTGAACTTATCCATCCTTGGTACAGGGGTAAAGGTAAGTCCTTTTTGTAATAGACCGATATACCCGTCTTCTAGTACCAAGTTAGATAAGTTTATAACTTGCGTTTGTTTGCCATCAGTGTATAAGGACTCGACATTTACTTTTGATTGAACAAATGTCGGTGAAGAATCTACTTCACACTGTACCCCCATATCTGAACAACTAGACAGAGAGGTTAAAGAAATTCTGAGTTTCAGCCAACACGTAGAATTCAAAAATCAGGAACAAAAATTACAAAAAAACTTAGAAACTCTTAGAGAAGAGATTAAGGAGAGGAAACACCGCAAATACATACGAGATAGACAAGATTTTGACTTGGATCAAATTTACACTTGGAGATCAAGACCCTCCTACCCCACTAAAAAGAAGAATCATACAGATCTCTCTGAATATGATACTTCAGGTACAGATACCTCTAATACAAGTTCAAACTATAGAAGTAGTACTAAAAGAAAAGGAAAAACCCATAAATATCAAAATTTTAAGAGACCAAACGTAGTGACCGGTGTGAGTCACCAACAACAATGTGCGACAGTAAAAACCACAGTTCCAACTTCGGGCTTCGGGCCTGTCATTATCATCTTCTTCTGGTTATGTACCATCCCAAAGTGTGCAACAACAGGGACCCCCTTCCCAGCAGATAAATATGACACTTGCCAATCAATGTGCGCCCTCACAAACAGTGACATCCGGGATTGGAGGTGGAGGAGGTCCCCCGATGCCAACATCTGTAAACAGCAACTTACCGATTGCCCCTCTTTTTTTAGGACCACCAGGAGTGCAACTGAGAGACAGGGACAAATGGGGGTACAGTGTGAAGTAGATTCTTCACCGACATTTGTTCAATCAAAAGTAAATGTCGAGTCCTTATACACTGATGGCAAACAAACGCAAGTTATAAACTTATCTAACTTGGTATTGGAAGTCGGGTATATCGGTCTATTACAAAAAGGACTTACCTTTACCCCTGTACCAAGGATGGATAAGTTCACGTGGATAAAGGATATAAATCTGTTCGCAAGGAAATTAGCGTTACATAAACAGCATAAGAATGCTATACAGGATGTGAATAAATTGATTGAGAAGGAGAAAGTAACTTTAGATATACTGGAGAGTCTCCGTCAAGAAAGTGAAGGTCATGTCGTAGGAATTGAACCCCCCTTTACCTCTCTTAAACCAAGATCGAAATGGACCCAACCGTTTTCACAGTACAAACATATAGAGACATTTGTCAACTTGGTCACCATGGATTTTGAAAAACTTAGAGTACATCATCCTGATTATCATATGAATTTGACAAAAGAAGAACAACGGGCATTACAGGAGTTGCAGAAGAATAATAATATAGTTATCAAACCAAGTGACAAGGGGGGCAATATTGTCATTCAAGATAGAGCTGATTATATTGATATGGTTGAAAGGCTTTTAAAGGATGAAAAAACTTATAGAGCTCTACCTGGTAATCCCACTGATCCCTTTTTAAGGGACTTGAAAATCTTACTAGATGAAGCAAAGGCAAATCATCTTATTTCGAAAGATGAATACAATTTTCTGTTTAATAAAACTCCGACTATAGCCACCTTTTATGCCCTACCAAAGGTGCATAAAAAGAAGAGTCCAATCCCGGGACGTCCAATCGTCTCTGGCAATGATGCTTTAACCCAACCAGTGAGCGAATATGTAGATGCAGTTTTAAGAATATTTGTAACAGCATTACCATCCTATATAAAGGATACAGGAGATTTAATAATTAAGATCAAGGACATCACCTTAACCCCAGGAACTTACCTTGCCTCTTTGGATGTAGAGGCATTGTATAGTAATATCCAGCACGATGTGGGCTTAAATATTATTTGAGCACACTGAGTATTTCCTTTAGAGCACACAATGAATTTGTTTTAATGCTACTTCAGTTCGTACTTACTCACAATTATTTTTTGTTTCAAAACACTTTTTATCACCAGATAAATGGGACCGCGATGGGGACGCCTTGTGCACCGACATATGCTAATTTATTTTTAGGGTGGTGGGAAGATCTCACGGTATTTACGGACACTTATGTTAATTTCACAAAACACGTTACATATTGGGGTAGGTATATCGATGATATCCTGATTTTTTGGGATGGAGATTTACCTACCTTTAATCAATTTGTGGACACACTAAATAAAAACGAAATAGGGATGCACTTCACTCACGAAATACATTTGGATAGTATATGTTTCCTGGATCTCCGCATCAAAAAAGAAAATGATGGTAGACTGTCAACCGAGATTTTTCGGAAGTCTACCTCGACCAATAGTTTTCTACACTGGACGAGTTGGCATCCGACCCCATTGAAAAATGGTATCCCAGTGGGCCAATATCTTAGGGCCCGCAGAAATTGCACCACAGAGGAATCTTTTAAAAGGGAATGTGACGAGCTCTATTGTAGATTCAGGGAAAGGGGGTACCCTAGGAAAACATTGATGAGAGCTTATAACAGAGCGAAGAGTACAAACAAAGAAACCCTTTATAATGGGAACTCAACAATAAAAGGTAATATAATACACACTCACCAACAGAATACTGGTATGTCCGTAGATGACCAGACTCAGAGAAGCCAAAAATCCTGTCAAAAGATCATAAGATGTATAGGCACTTTTGACTATCAGTATAGTGAAATCAAGCAAATCTTGAGACGATACTGGCATATACTTACCTCAGATGGGGATCTCAAGGAGGTCATAGGTGCTTATCCTGCAGTCACTTATAGAAGAGGTCGGAACTTGCGGGATGAACTCGTGCATAGTTTCCTTCCATTGACACCTGGAAAAAGAAATTTAACAAGGGAAAAATCACAGTTAGTAGGATCATACCCGTGTGGGAGTTGCTCATTCTGTAAATTTCTACCTAAAATAAAGAGATTTATTAATCCTGTTGATGGACGGAAATATGAAATACAAGAATTTTTCAACTGTCGCAGTCAAGGCATTGTGTACATAGCATCATGTACGTGTCCTAAACTGTACGTAGGCAAAACTGTACAGGAGTTAAGGAGAAGAATCTCAGGTCATATTAGCTCCATAAGAACTAAAAAAGACACCACGTTCTATAGACATATAACCTATGCGCACAATGGCGACATTAGTGTACTTAAATTCTGGGGAATTGCCAGAGTCCGCCTGGGACCTAGAGGTGGGAACTTAGATAACAAATTATTACAAGAAGAGGCTAGATGGATCCATAGGTTGAAATCCATGAACCCCAATGGCCATAACGAAGGCTTTTCATATACAGCCTTCATCTGAATAAGCCATTTCAGATATAAATATTGTGTAAATAATATAAAATAAATATTGTAAATATGATAAGTAAGAATTACATTAATAAAAACAGGGTCACTCCTCTGAATTGAAATGGGTAGTCTTTTTCCCCTCACCAAGATGGTCAAATTGTGCACTTCCCAAACTGGCACCTTGTGCTGTTATTGTGATATATCTAAGTTGCAATGGAGATATCAAATGACTGTTAATCAACAAATATAAAGAACTAGTAGAGGTACCAGTGGG
Organism: Rhinella marina; assembly: GCA_900303285.1. NCBI lineage: Eukaryota > Metazoa > Chordata > Amphibia > Anura > Bufonidae > Rhinella > Rhinella marina. The sequence continues at coordinate 6,770 of ONZH01027822.1, forward strand.
GCTGACAAGCAAATATAAAATATCAAATATAAAACATCAAATTGAAAAGTAATTAAAAAATTAATAAATTATTAACAATAAAAAATAAAAAATAACACAATAATAAGTGTAATTAATAAAAATATACAAAAAGTATCAGTGGTCTATTCATGGGGACAATTTATATGTATATAAGATTTGTATATTCTTGCGAACTGTTGTATCCCAAATGGTAGTTGCTTTAAATGACCACATTTAGTTATTACTAAACTCAAGCGTCAATTTCTATTATATTTGCCTGGTCAGCCTTACAGAGCTCAAACTATCTGTAGGAATGGATATTCTGTAACAGATTATAACAGGTCAAATGGATACATTGTCTCTATCATAGGTGAGAACCTATGAGAGTGTCCTGATAGGCTCACACTGGCAGCATGGATAACGGCAAGTGGCGCCTGCAGGACCGAGAGGCCGGCGCCAATGTCAATCTAAAAAACTGCCAGAACATTGGCCACTCGGGTGGGGGGAAGTACCTGTAGGACCATAAAGCAGGAAGTGGACCGCGCCGCGCGATATACCTTAGCCCCTGACGAAGCCGCCTAGCGCGGTGAAACATGTCGGGAAGGTGTAGTGCGTCTTAATTTTTAGCCAGTCGCCAATGAGTAGTATTAGGAGTAGTGGTTAGTGGTAGGTAGGAACGGAGCCTTCAGTGGTTTATGTCAGTACAAACTAGCGCAGTGATCAAAGAACTATTACAGGCGGCCGAGTGCCGCGCTGCAGGGATTACGGTGTTTAACAGCACCACCCTGTAGTAGAGGAAGAACGGCGACCTGAGGGCTTATTCACATATTGGGGTTTTACCCCAGTTCAGGAATTCCTGGCACAGTCTAGCCATATACTAAAAGGGGTTCTTAGTAGCCCTATAGAGACGGGGACTCGATCAATCCCCTGACCTAACATTTGTTACGGCTTTACTCGCAGCACCTCCACGTGCATCTCATATACGTTGGTTTTTCTAGCTACCACTTCTTAGGCTCTGATTTTCAAACTCAAATGCCCCTAGGTGACAATTCACACTGATCAAATGAAAACAAAAATATATATCAGAAATAAAATAAAACTACAAACCAATGATATATGAATAAAGAGCGATACGCTGGAGTTAAGCGAATCGCTCTAGCTCTGTTTGCAATTTAAAATCAGTGTTTGCCTATTTAAATAATAAAAATATAAAATAACGGGGCTAAAACAACTGCATTTTGCAATCTGAGAAGGTACTAATCTCACATGTAGAGACATTACCACTTCCACATCCATATACATGAAAAACATCAGCCACAAACAGGCTGTGAAAATAACTGAAGAGACTCAAGGCGACTGATAATTTTAACATTTTTTATTAATGCATATAATTTACAAATAAAATAAAAGTTATGTTTTAAAAAATAGTGTTACAGTAGGAGGATCCCTAAAAGGGTTTTTGCTTGTTAATCTTTGATTAAATTGGTGGCTATTTTGACTGCGACACAGACAAATTTCGCACAGAGATTTTTGGGATCAAGCTATATACGTGGAAGCAAAAGACCTGGTTGTATTAAGTGACGTACAGAAAGTGTCACCTGGACAGAAAATACGGATTGTAGTGAGTGTACTGAACTGTGACACACAGAATGGTTTCACACTGCTGTGTGAAATGGATTTGTATCACTGAGCTAAAACAACAAAAAAACTATTTTTTTTATATATTTTTTTTTTAGTTTAGTTTTTTTGGGAACGTGACATGTAGAAACTATCGTAGAGCTAACTGACACCCTGCTGACGGTGGCTATTTTGACTGCGACCCAGACAAATGTCGCACAGAGATTTTTGGGATCAAGCTATATACGTGGAAGCAAAAGACCTGGTTGTATTAAGTGACGTACAGAAAGTGTCACCTGGACAGAAAATACGGATTGTAGTGAGTGTACTGAACTGTGACACACAGAATGGTTCCACACTGCTGTGTGAAATGGATTTGTATCACTGAGATATAACATTAAAAAAAAAGGGGGGTTAAATATGGCGATAACTGCACTACTAGTGCCAGCCAGCCAGCCAAGCCAGGAGACAAAAAAAAAAATTCTTGTAGCCCTTAGAAGGGCTGTTGGGTTCTTTGTGGGTGATTCCTGCCTAACAGAGAACTAAATGCAGGCCCTAACACTCTCCCTGAAACGCAGCAGCTCTATCCCTAACGACACCCAGACAGCATCTGAGCCGAGCAACGCGGCCAGTCACTAGTATATTCCAGGGTCACCTGATCAGGCCAGCCAACCCCTGCTATCGACATGTGAGGGCCCCACGTGATGCTGGGTGTACCGCAGAGTCTCCTGGCTTGTGATTGGCTGAGTTTATAGGCGCCAAAAATGCACGATGCGGAAGTTGCCATTTCCTCGAGCATGGCGAGATACTCGTCCGAGCAGCGAGCACTTACGAGTACCCTAATACTCGAACGAGCACCAAGCTCGGACGAGTATGCTCGCTCATCTCTATTAACAACCTAATAGACAAATCCGTAATGGGCTCAAAAGGTTCAGACATGAGAGCTGACAAAACTAGGCTTAAATCCCACGGGGGTACTCTTATCTGGCCAGGGGGCCATAATTTACTAGTGCCCCTAAGAAACCTTACAATCAAAGGATTTTCAGCCAGTTTAGTATCCAGAAAAGCACTGAGGGCAGACACCTGGACTTTTAAGGTGCTAGACCTAAGCCCCTTATCAAAACCTGCTTGAAGGAATTCTAGTAGTAACCCTAAATCCATGGAGTCTACAGGATTCCATCGGTTACCTGCAAAAGACAGAAACGTCTTCCAGATACGTACATAAATATTTGAGGTGATGTCTTTCTGCTGTGCAATAAAGTGGAAATTACCGCGTCCGACAACCCTGTCTTTTTTAACAGTCCCCACTCAACTTCTAGGCTGTCAAATGAAGATGCTGGATTTTTGGGTGGAGGGCTGGCCCTTGATGTAGAAGATTCGGAATTTATGGCAACGTCAAAGCTTCCCCTATTGAGAGAGACTGGAGTAGGGGAAACCAGGACCTTTTTGGCCAGAATGGTGCTATGAAGATGACTTGAGCCTTCTCCTCCTTTATTTTAAGTAGAGTTCTTGGGATTAAAGAGAATGGGGAAAAGCATAAAGGAGCCCCTTGGGCCATGTCTTGGATAGGGCGTCCATTCTTTCCAGACCGTCCTGGGGACATATAGAATAGAAATTGTTCACTTTTTTGTTCTGCTTTGAGGTGAATAGGTCCCATACTGGAAGACCCCACTTTTTTGACATCTGGAGGAAAACTTCTTTCCCTGATCGTCTGTCTGCTGAGGAAATCGGCCAAGGTATTTTCCTCCCCCTTCAGATGCACCGCCGATATGGATCTTAGGTTTTTCTCTCCCCAACTGAAGATTCGATTGGCGACTGCTGAAAGGTTCCTGCTCTTTGTTCCCCCCTGGCTGTTTAAATAGGCCACAGTGGTGGCATTGTCCAAAAAGATTTTTACGTGGTGATTTTGGACCACTGGGCTTGCATCCGTGGTGATAGTTATGAGACCTTCTCAGTCGCCACTGTACTCCTGACCTCAGGTTCTTTATCATCCACCAACACAATGACCTTTTCACAACCTGAGGAATCTTTACTCTCTTCTCCAATGAGCTCTGCCTTCTGTCCCAGGCTGAAAGGAGGAAGCTCTGAAGAACCTGGGTATGGGCCTGGGCCCAATTGACTGAAGAAACAGTCGATGTCAGGAGGCCCAGAAGTCGCATGATCTCTCTGATAGTTGCTGACTTTTTTGCATAAAACACTGATACCACATTTTTTAAGCTCACCAGCTTTTCAGGGGGTAGAAAGGAGCACAGCAGGTGAGTGTCTAATAATACCCCTAAGAAAACTTTCTGTTGGCTGGGAATTAGACTTGATTTTTCTATATCGATTATCCAGCCTAACTCTTCTAGCATCTGGCTCAGGGTTCGGAAGTGGTCTAGCAACCACTCTTCTGAATCTGCTGCAATCAACAAGTCGTCCAGGCAGAGGCGTAGCTAGAACTGACTGGGCCCCACAGCAAATTTTTGTATGGGGCCCCCCCTCCCCACACACTCTCCACATACATGGACGTGGTCATACACGCACTCTTCACATACATGGATGTGGTCATACACGCACTCTCCATATACATGGACGCACTCCCCACATACATGGATGCAATCATACACGCACTATTCACATACATGGACGCACTCTCCACATACATGGACGCACTCCCCACATACATGGACGCAGTCATACACACACTCTTCACATACATGGACGCACTCTCCACATACATGGATGCACTCCCCACATACATGGATGCAGTCATACACACACTCTTCTCATACATGGATGCACTCTCAACATACATGCGCTCACCATATACATAGACGCACTCAACACATACATGGACACACTCATACACGCACTCTCCACATACATGGACGCACTCTCCACATACATGGACGCACTCCCCACATACATGGACGCAGTCATACACGCACTCTTCACATACATGGACGCACTCTCCACATACATGGACGCACTCCCCACATACATGGACGCAGTCATACACGCACTCTTCACATACATGGACGCACTCTCCACATACATGGACGCACTCCCCACATACATGGACGCAGTCATACACGCACTCTTCACATACATGGACACACTCTCCACATACATGGACGCACTCTCCACATACATGGATGCACTCTCAACATACATGCGCTCACCATATACATAGACGCACTCATACACACACTCTCCACATACATGCACTCACCATATACATAGACGCACTCTCCACATACATGGACACACTCATACACGCACTCTCCACATACATGGACGCACTCTCCACATACATGGACGCAGTCATACACGCACTCTCCACATCCATGGACGCACTCTCCACATACATAGATGCACTCTCCACATACATGCACTCTCCACATACATGCACTCACCATATACATAGACGCACTCATACACGCACTCTCCACATACATGGACACACTCATACACACACTGTCCACATACATGGATACACTCATACACACACTGTCCACATACATGGACGCACTCTCCACATACATAGATGCACTCTCCACATACATAGATGCACTCTCCACATACATGCACTCACCATATACATAGACGCACTCATACACGCACTCCCCACATACATGGACACACTCATACACGCACTCTCCACATACATGGACACACTCATACACACACTGTCCACATACATGGATGCACACACAATATACATATATAGACGCCCAGCTTTCCTGCTGTGCCTCTTAATGCCTCTGCACTTGTGCCATGCAGGATAGCAGGGAAGCTGGATGACATCTCATGATGTAATGTCACCCAGCTTTCCTACTGTACTGCATGTCACATGTGCAGAGACATGAGGGCAGTCTGGGAAAGCTGAATACAACCCCAGTTCCCCTGTCACTTACATCACTGGCGCAGTTGTGGCAATCCAACTGATGTTCAGCATGCTGAGTATGAAAGGTTCAGGCTGCAAGAATCGCGGGTAGGAAAGGGGCGGAGCTATGATAGCTCCGTCCACATCAGACTGTCCTGATGCTCGGGAGAGGCGGAGCAATATCACTGATGTCCAGGTCAGTGTCAGGGGTGAAAAGTGCAGGACTCTGGACCTGGTGCAGGGGAAGTCAGCTGCTCTGACAGGGGCCCGGTTTGACCAAGTACAGTGACTGCTCCCGGGCCCCTTCTGAGCTCAGGCCCCGAAGCAGCTGCTTCCCCTGCTTCCCTGGTAGCTACGCCACTGCGTCCAGGTATGGTATTACCAGAATGCTTTTCTGACTGAGAACTCCTATTACCATAATCTTTGTCAATATACACGGAGCACTGGATAGACCGAAGGGGAGCACCCGATACTGGAAATGGCATAGCTGATTGTTTATATAAACAGCAAACCTGAGAAATTTTTGACTGTCGGCATGGATGGGAACGTGGTAATACGCATCGGCAAGGTCGACGGTTATCATGAAGTAATTTTGAAACAATAGATTTACTGTAGTTCTGACTGTTTCCATTTTGAATTTTTCGTAGCGGACAAATCGGTTCAGGTATTTTAAGTTGAAGATGGTTCTGTACTTCCCGTTTGTTTGTTTTTTTACGAGAAATAGAGAAGAATAAATTCCTTGATTTTTTGACTTTCTGGAACCTGAATGGTCACTTTCTTTTCTAGTAAGGCCATTACTTCTGATTCTATAGCACCTTGCATGATGGGATCTGGAAGGATCCTGTTTATCACGAATCTTGAAGGGGGAATGGAGCGCAGATCAATCTTGTATCCTGACGACACCCAGGGGGAGGCAACAATAGTCTCCCAGGCTCGACAGAACCGAGCCAGCCTGCCCCCTACTGGGTACCTGGCATCATTGTGTCTTCTTGGAAGAGGATTCGGGATTAAACAAAAATCCCTTACCCCTACCTCTTGAAGACTGCCATCTGTTTGAGGAGTCTTTCTTCGTCTGGTCTTGTCTAAATGTTCCCTGGCCACGAAATTTTTTTCGCTGTTGATAACCCCGTGACTCAGAAGGGAAACCCTTCTTTTTATCCGAGGCCTTGTCCAATATATTGTCTAATGCTGATCCAAAAAGCCTATCTCTCTCACAAGGAATAGAGCAGAGACGGCTTTTCGAACCAGCATCCCCAGACCAGGACCTTAGCCAGATGGCTCTACGGGTAGCATTAGACAAGGCCTTAGTACGAGCAGAGAGTTTTACAAGGTCAGCAGAAGAATCCATAAGGAAATTAGACGCTTGCTTTAGAACTGGTAGGGAGGCCACAATTTCCTCCCTAGGGGTGCCTGCTGTTAGATGGTTTTCCAGCTGATTAATCCATACAGAAAAAGACCTTGCTGTACAGGTGGTGGCAATCGCTGGTCTGAACATAGCTGCTCCAGATTCCCAAGTCTTTTTTAGAAGACCTTCACATTTTTTATCTATCGGGTCTTTTATAAGACCCATATCTTCAAATGGGAGCGTTTTTTTGGGGAAATTCACGCTACTGGAGCGTCGATCTTAGGAGCTTTAGCCCAAATTTTGCAATCTGTTTCGGCAAACGGGTATTTCCTTTTAAACACTGTAGATACAGAGGGTCTCTTTTCCAAATCTCTCCATTCTCTAGAGATAATTTTTTTGATGTTCTCATGAACCGGAAAAACACGTTTCTTTTTTTTACCTAGACCCTGAAACATTTGGTCTTGTATAGACATAGGTTCCTTAATGTCCTCCAACCTCATGGTTGCTCGGACAGTTTATAGGAGTGATTCAGTGTCGTCCGGGGAACAAAACGGCTGTCCTGAGCCATCTTCGGACGAGTCTGAATCGTTAGCGGAAAAAAGCTCTCCCTCATCTATTTCAGTCATATCAGGGAGGGGATCAATTGATTTACAGGAAGACGGCCGGGGAGAGACTGGAGCCATACGCAAGTCAATGGCGGAGTTAACCTCATCCCTTATAAGAACCCTTAGGTTATCCAAGAAGGAGGGGGATTCCTCGGCCAATATCTTTTCCATGCAGCGAGTACAAAGCGGCTTTTTGATGAAAGGAGGAAGCGTCTTCCTGCACATGCCACATTTTTTCTTAGACAATTCACCACCTGAAGTCTTCACAGGTGCTTCCCTCACCTAAAGAGTTACATAATAGAAGGTAAGGACCCCCAAAAAATTAATACAAACGGGGACCTGCACCAACACCCGGGTGGTGAATCTGGGAGATTTATCAAAAGCATTCACGGAGGAGGTCACTTACCGGGCTGAGGGCTTTTCAGGGATCCACAGGTCTGCGCGCATCTTCAGTGGAGGACATCCTGGATGGAGAGGTGAAACAACACCTCCTACAGCGGCCACAGAGTAAATTTAAACCCTGGGCCCCGCCATCTACAGGCTCCGCCCTCCACGCCGCATCCGAACATGCTGTCCACACAGGAAGCGGGGCACGAAAGTGCATCCTGGGAATGTCCGGCCCAAGGAGGGCTCCCCCTGCCACGACCCGAAGCCTGATCCCGCCCGCCGCAGCGGAACAGCCCGGGGATACCGACAGCGGGACTTACTCCTTAGGGACAGAGAAGGAGAGCCCACGCTCCACCCGGCATCTCTGTCCCCTGCCCAGCCCTCCCAGTTGGGGTAAGATCCTTAGGCTGGGCATACATCAAATAGCCAGAAGGACTGGCAGGCTTCCACCCTGTCCAGAGGGGCAGGAAACAACAACTGGACTAGTATGGAGGAGGAGTCCTTTTATTTTGGCTTCCGCTGTTGTTTCCTGTCCTCTAGAGGCAGGTTCAAGCTCCTGTCAGTGCCGGTGTGGAGGTGTTAGGGAAAGAATATTTCCTAACAATTTTTCTACTAAAATCAATTTTATCTTCAGTATTGGGCGTATTCTTGTCATTCTGTAAACGTGGCGTAATACTCAGACAACATCGTTAACATCAGCGACTTTGGAGTCCAAGATGCATCCAGACATCCTCCCCATGCTG
>ONZH01027823.1:0-33548 GCA_900303285.1 Rhinella marina
GACAGAAAAAAACGTATTTTCTAGACAGCGGCTACTGTACCACACATGACAGAATATTTCACTGCACTGTAGTATATATAACTGAGAGAAAAAACGTAACCTTTAGACTGCGGCTACTGTACCGCACAAGACAGAATTTTTCACAACACTGTAGTATATATAACTGAGAGAAAGAACGTAGTCTTTGGACTCCGGCTACTGTATTGCACACGACAGAATTTTTCACTGCACTGTAGTATATAACTGAGAGAAAAATCATATTTTTTAGACTACGGCTACTGTACCGCACACGACAGAATTGTTCACTGCACTGTAGTATACATAACTGAGAGAAAAAACGTAGTCTTTAGACTGCGGCTATTGTACCGCACAACACTCAATTTTTCACTGGACTGTAGTATATATAACTGAGAGAAAAAACATATTTTATAGACTATGGCTACTGTACCGCACACGACAGAATTGTTCACTGCACTGTAGTATATATAACTTAGTGAAAAAACGTAGTCTTTAGACTGCGGCTACTGTACCGCACACGACAGAATTGTTCACTGCACTGTAGTATACATAACTGAGAGAAAAAATGTAGTCTTAAGACTTTGGCTATTGTACCGCACATTACTCAATTTTTCACTGGACTGTAGTATATAAAACTAAGAGAAAAAAACGTAGTTTTTAGACTGCGGCTAATGTATCGCACACTACTCAATTTCTTACTGGACTGTAGTATATATATATCTGAGAGAAAAAACGTATTTTCTAGACTGCGGCTACTGTACCTAACGCAACATAATTTTTAACTGCACTGTAGTATATATAACTGAGAGAAAAAACGTAGTCTGTAGATTGCGGCTACTGTACCGCACACGACAGAATTTTTAACTGCACTGTAGTATATATAACTGAGAGAAAAAACGTAGTCTTGAGACTGTGGCTACTGTGCCGCACACAACAGAATTTTTCACTGCACTGTAGTACATATAACTAAGAGCAAGTACGTAGTCTTTAGACTGCGGCTACTGTACCGCACACGACAGAATTTTTCACTGCACTGTAGTATATATAACTAAGAGAAAGAACGTAGTCTTTAGACTCCGGCTAGTGTACCGCACACGACAGAATTGTTGATTGCACTGTAGTATATATAACTGAGAGAAAAAATGTATTTTATAGACTCTGGCTACTGTACCGCACAAGACAGAATTGTTCACTGCACTTTAGTATATATAACTGAGAGAAAAAATGCAGTCTTTAGACCGTGGCTATTGTACCGCACACCACTCACTTTTTCACTGGACTGTAGTATATATAACTGAGAGAAAAAAACATAGTCTGTAGACTGCGGCTACTGTACCGCACACGACAGAATTTTTCACTGCGCTGTAGTATATATAACTGAGAGAAAGAACGTAGTCTTTAGACTCCGGCTACTGAATTGCACGCAACAGAATTTTTAACTGTACTGTAGTATATATGACTGAGAGAAAAAACGTGTGTTGTAGACTCCGGATACTGTACCGCACACGACAGAATTGTTCACTGCACTGTAGTATACATAACTGAGAGAAAAAAAGTAGTCTTTAGACTGTGGCTATTGTATTGCACACAACTCAATTTTTCATTGGACTGTAGTATATATAACTGAGAGAAAAAACGTATTTTCTAGACTGTGGCTACCGTACCTCACGCGACAGAATTTTTTACTGCACTGTAGTATATATAACTGAGAGAAAAAACGTAGTCTTTAGATTGTGGCTACTGTACCGCACACAACAGAATTTTTCACTGCACTATAGTATATATAACTGAGAGAAGAACCGTAGTCTTTAGACTCAGGCTACTGTACCGCACACGACAGAATTGTTCATTGCACTGTAGTATATATAACTGAGAGTAAAAACGTATTTTATAGACTCCGGCTACTGTACCGCAGATGACAAAATTGTTCACTGCACTGTAGTATATATAACTGAGAGAAAAAACATAGTCTTTAGACTGTGGCTATTGTACCGCACACCACTCAATTTTTCACTGGACTGTGGAATATATAACTGACAGAAAAAACGTATTTTCTAAACTGCGGCTACTGTACCACACACGACAGAATTTTTCACTGCACTGTAGTATATATAAATTAGAAAAAAAAACGTAGTCTTTCGACTCCGGCTACTGTACCGCACACGACAGAGTTTTTCACTGCACTGTAGTATATATAACTGAGAGAAAAAACGTATTTTCTAGACTCCGGATACTGTACCGCACACGACAGAATTGTTCACTGCACTGTAGTATACATAACTGAGAGAAAAAATGTAGTCTTAAAACTTTGGCTATTGTACCGCACACCACTCAATTTTTCACTGGACTGTAGTATATATAACTGAGAGAAAAAACATATTTTCTAGACTGTGGCTACTGTACCGCACACAAAATAATTTTTCACTGCACTGTAGTATATATAGCTTAGAGAAAAAACGTAGTCTTTAGACTCCGGCTACTGTACCGCACACGACAGAATTTTTCACTGCACTGTAGTATATATAACTGAGAGAAAAAAACTATTTTCTAGACTCCGGCTACTGTACCGCACACAACAGAATTGTTCACTGCACTGTAGTATATATAACTGAGAGAAAAAATGTAGTCTTTAGACTGTGGCTACTGTACTGCACACAACATAATTTTTCACTGTACTGTAGTATATATAACTGAGAGAAAGAACGTAGTCTTTAGACTGCGGCTACTGTACCGTACACAACAGAATTTTTCATTGCACTGTAGTATATATAACTGAGAGAAAAAACGTAGTCTTTAGACTGCGGCTACTGTACCGCACAGTACAGAATTTTTCACTGCACTGTAGTATATATAACTGAGAGAAAAAAAACGTACTCTTTAGACTGCGGCTACTGTACAGCACACTACAGAATTGTTTACTGCACTGAAATATATATAACAGAGAAAAAATGTACTCTTTAGACTGCGGCTACTGTACAGCACACTACAGAATTGTTCACTGCACTGTGGTTTATATAACTGAGAGAAAAAATGTATTCCCTAGACTGCACTACAGATCCCAGCAAGCCAAGGTACAGCAGTAGCAAAAATGAGTACTGAGAGGACTTTGGGCAATTTCTTTGGGGTCTGTGTCGACCACGTGCTGTCCCCTTTCTGCCACCACTCGTTGTGCACAGTGTGCAGCTAACATGGTGGTAACTGCACTACAAGTCCCAGCCAGCAGCCAGGGGGAGACCAAAAAAAAGGTGCTTGTAGCCCTTAAAAGGGCTGTTGGGTTCTTTAAAGATGATTCCTGCCTAACCAAAATCTAAATTGAGGCCCTAACACTCTCCCTGACAGACGGCAGCTCTGTCCCTAATCTCATCCAGGTGGCGTCTGAGGCGAGCAGCGCGGGACCAGATTCTTATATTCCCAGGTCATCTGATGTGGCCAGCCAATCCCTGCTATCGACTTGTAGGTTCCACGTGATGCTAGGGGGTACCAAAAACTCTCCTGCATGTTGATTGGCTGAGAAAAAGGTGCCTAACATGCAGGAAGAGGAAGATGCCATTTCCTCGAGTATCGCGAGATACTTGTCCGAGTATCGAGCATGCACGAATACCCTAATGCTCGAACGAGCACCAAACTCGTTCTATGCCAGAAAATCCTGATAATGTATGTCACCTGCATGTATTTTTCTAAAATGTTTGGACACATTTAAAGGGCTGCTTATCTGGGTATTTATAGCACCATTAATGCATTCTCTAATTCCCAAACTAAATTACACATTGTGCACATGATGCAATAGATAACATTTCTCATATTGTAGCTGATGAAACACCTAATGTTATGTGTTTGTTATCTATATAGCTTTCAATGTAGTGAATAGGTTGCGCATGTTTACAACATAGAGTGAGATTTGCTGCATTAAAAAAAATAAAAGTTGTAACCAATGTGTTGGATTCAAAGGTTTTTTTTTTACCCACTGCTTCTAAACCAGGGGAAATCAATGAAGCCAAGTGTTAAGGTTACCTGCTGTGGCCTATCTGCCTCATTTTCTGACAATGGCGCTATCAGCTCCCAGCATGCTTGTTGGTCTGTGCAGGTTATGACCCGGATGTCTTCTGTCAGGCCTTTGGGAATGTTCTTTACGGCATGCTCAGCATAGCCTCTCAAAGGCTCACTCTTGGCCTCTCAAACTTTTCTCCAGCCAATAGCTGGCTGTCCTTGGGTATATTAGGCACACTCCCCAGTGAGAGGGTGCCTGATCTTTAGGTTTCCTAGTGACTAGTAACCAGTAAAGAAGTGCTCTCTTGTCTGACTGCCCATTTACCACACTCTAGCCTGACTACCAACCCTGCTCTCTAGTCTCTTTTCCTGACCTCAGCCTATAAATTGTTTTGCCACCTTCCCTGACCTTGAATTTACTACTTGGATTAAATATATACTCAGCCTGCCTCAACCTTGGACTGTATTGATACTATGCCTATTGCCTAATTACTCAGTGTTTCTGACCCTCATGAGTCTGCCATCAACTAAATCTAGGCAATTTTCAGAGTTCTGTCTTGGTAGTATCTAGGTGTCTAGGTTAGCTGTCTTGGTGGTATATTTTAGTTTACATGGATAATCTGGCTACTCAGATGACAGATGACCTTATACAGTTCCTTCTGGTGGCCACTGAGATCTATTGACACACAATTATTTGCAACAACATTTTTTACAAACATTTAACAGGGGCATCAATGGCTGCCAACTTTTCACCTTCTCTTTCTTGGTTTGAAAAGTGCTTTATTTATACTGATATCAATCAATTTATTGATTACTCGGCCCGGTATAGCCCCTACATTGATGACATGTTGATCGTTTGGTCTTCTATACCAACCTTTATAAATTACTGCTCAGTTTTTCCTACTTTATGACATGGTGCTTTCAGATTGCATTGCATTTTCTGTTGACAGTTCCCCTTTAATTACAGTTCCTTTGTCCCATTCAGTTGAATGGGATGGGGTGTAACTAAAACTATTTTTCCCATTCAAGTGAATGGGACAAAGGAGATGTATTTACATCTGCTAGCCACTGTGTTCTCTTTAAATAGCTGATTGATGGGGGTGCTGAGAGTCAGACCCTCTCCAATGTGATATTGATGATCTATTCTGAGGACAGGTCATCAATATCAGAAACTGGACAACCCCTTTAAATAATAACCCTTTTGCTTGGTTTCGACTTGTCAGTTCTATAAACACACTATTTATGTTTTGCATTTAACTAAAGATGAGCGAATCATCCAAAATGCGTACAAATCATACGTTATTATGTGGTGTTTTGCGAACATTCGCGCACTAATAACTTATGTGAACACGTACGCATGCGTGTACAAATTGCGTACGAATCCTCAGTGTACTATTGTCTAGCTATTGCGTAATATGCAAGCACGCACAACGCTAGGCCGTGGCGCAGCGATACGACAGGGTAAGTAACAAAATATTTGAAAAGTAAAAACATGTTAAAAAATTAGTGTACTGTATTGTATATATACAAGGGCTAATAATGAAAACCATATAGAAGGACAACATGGGCGTGCGTAGTGCGCTGCAGCAATTTTCTTTCATGCTAGGCCACGCCTCTAACTCCACCAAAACAAGTAAAGGTATTCTCAGATACGTGACCCTTCCCAGTAATTTGCCTTAGGCTACTTTCACATATGTGCTGGTGATCCTGCAGGCTGTTCTGCAGTATTTGTCCTGCCAATTCCCGACGTTCTTGCCGAATACCGGCCGGATCAGCGCCGTCCCCCATAATTGTTAATGGGGCTGGCCGTTCTCCCGTTTGTGTCAGGCAAATGGGCTAGTGTGAAAGAAAGTACCCTTAGATATATGCTCTGCATAGTTAGCGCTTCCTCCTCCTACACACAGACTCAAAGACGTGCTCATGCTCGATCTAATGTGCGTGGACGATATCAAAAGTATTCTCACGTTATCAATATTAAGGAATGTATTGCAATAACGATATACAGTATATTGCGATAAATACCCATTTAGAAGAAAAAAAAGGATCTGGCCCTCCTCAGTCTCTCACTCATAATATCTTCATAGTAGTATACAGTGTTAGTAGTAAAAACAGTCATCATAACAATTTTGTATGGATTTATGTTGCAGACCAACGTCAACAACGTCACCGTTACCGTTGAGGCCGGACGGCCCCTACAGTACCTTGAGCTTCTAGTAAGTGTAAACATATTTAATTTATTTTTAATCCAAGCTACGTGGGAGTGCAGCTGCAGTGGTACAGTAGAGCACTAGTGGTTAGGAATGGGATCCAGCCCAAAACTATTACCATGTATCAACATCAGAAGTTTCAATTGTTCATTAGAGTTGAATGTAATGCCATTATTTAATGATTTTTGACAGCTGCTGCACCACAGAGGAGCAGCTCTCACCCTCCTCTACCACAACAGCGAGAGAGGACCCCACCTGCCCCTCCAACACCACCAGCCCAACTTCCAGAGGTAGAAGGTAGGTAAAATAAAAAATGTAATTGGTGGACCTTCTGTCCTCAAAATTTAAGCTGAATTTATGTTTTATCTTTTGTAGCTCCAACCGGCATGGAGCAGTTTTCCCCTGGACCATGGGAAGATCACTCAGTATGGGTGTCCAGTGAGCAGTTCAAAGCAAAAAAATATAAATAGATAAAAAAATAAAAAAAAGGATACAGATACATGTCACTGGAAAACTCCTACCAGTAGATATACCAAATATATATGACATGCAATTGCTAAAGTAATCCAGGTGCTGTTTTGAAAGTTTAGAATATTTTTCGTGGGACAACCATCCCTTTTACTCAATCATATTTTTCGTGGGACAACCATCCCTTTAACTCGATCATACTAATTATATTACTGTTTCCAACCCTACAGATATCCTCACGGACTTTGAGGTGGAGGCAGCCTTACGCGGCTTAGACACCAAGCTCCATGCTGCCTCCCGGCTTATTCGCGGTCTGCAGCTGGAGCTCCAAGAGCTGAAGGTGATGATAGCCAGACGTCGTGAAAGGCCGGCGTAACCTTTTTTTTTACTTATTTATTTATTTATTTATTGTTGAAAGTTGTTAGTTATTTTACTAAAATTATTCTCCTAAAACCTATGTAGTAATTTTTTTTAAACCTTTAGCACCTTCCGGACATGAAGAATTGTGAAGAAGACAGGGTGTCCCTCAGGCCAAACAACTGAGAAATGTAACACACAAAAGGGAAAGAGGACACTTATCTTCAATTAAGAAATGGAAGCTCCAGGATCTCAGCTGAGAGCCAACACCAAACCACCACAATATCCACTGAATCTATAAACTGCAAGAAACTGTGGTAAAAGCAGCAAAAAATAGGGGAGAGACAATTACCACAACAGCAACACCTGAGGGAAAAGGGTGTGGTAAATACCAACGACAAAAAAGGAAAACATGTCAGATCATTCCACGTGTTACCAATCTGACAGACCTCCTGTTACCTGTCACAGGAAAGTCCGTGACACATACCATGCCTGGCCCACGTCTTCAACTTAGTGGTTCAGCGGTTTCTCAAAACCTACCCCAATTTGCCTGAGCTGCTGGTGAAGGTGTGCCGCCTGTGCGCCCATTTCCGAAAGTCACCTACAGCTTCCGCTGGTCTGGCAATGCTGCAGCAACGCTTGCACTTGCAAGCTCACCGACTGCTGTGCGACCTGAGCATGCGCTGGAACTCCACCATCCACATGTTGACCAGGCTTTGTGAGCAGCAGAGGGCAGTAGTGTAATACCAGCTGCAACACGGTCGGCGCCTTTCCAGTCAGCTTCCGCTCTTCACAAGATACAAGTGGGCATTCATGTCTGACCTCTGTGAGGTTTTTCGCAACTTTGATGAATCTACACAGATGGTGAGCAGCAATAGAGCTATTATCAGCGTAACCATCTCACTTCTGTGTCTACTGAAACGCTCACTGCTCACAATAAAGGTGGACGCTTTGCATGTGGAAGAGGTGGAAATGGGGGAAGACACTACACAGGGTGATAGCCAGACCACCCTCGGTTTGTCTACTCTGCGTGAATTGGAGGAGGACGAGGAGCAGGAGACGGTTGCCCCCGCTACAGAGGGTAGTACCCATAGCAGGTTACTCCATCTCTTCGGCGTGGGTGGGCCGAAGAGGAAGAAGAGGACGAGGAGATTGAGAGTCATCCTCCTGGTGAGGAGAGAGAAGCCTTGTCTGTTGGGACTCTGGCACACATGGCTGACTTCATGCTATGCTGCCTTTCCCATGACCCTCGCGTTATACGCATTTTAGCCAACACCGATTAATGGTTGTTCACCCTTCTTGACCCCCACTACAAAGAGAACTTCTCATCTCTTATTCCTGTGGTGGAGAGGACTAGCAAAATGGTGCAGTACCAGAAGGCCCTTGTAGAACAATTGCTCCAAAAATTTCTAGCTGACAACGCTGGCTGCAGAGTGCGTAGTTCCTTGGGCACCCGAGGAGGGGAGACGAGGAGAACACACAGCAGTTCCAACAGAGGTAGGGCAACACTCTCCAAGGCCTGGGACAGTTTCATGACACCCCCCCAGCACCCTCACCCTGATGAGCGGCCTAATGTCAAAATAAGAGAAAAGTTTTGGAAGATGGTGAAGGAGTACCTAGCTGACCGTGTCAACATCCTCAGTGATCCCTCTGTGCCTTAAAATTATTGGGTGTCTAAGCTGAACACGTGGCACAAACTGGCGCCTTGGAGGTGATGGCCTGCCCTGCCGCCAGCGTTTTGTCGGAGCGTGTATTTAGTGCCGCTGGGTTCATAATAACTGATAAGCACATCCACCTGTCAAATGAAAATGCTGACAGGTTGATGCTTATCAAAATGAACAAGGCCTGGATTGTCCCTGACTTCGCTACCCCACCAGAGGAAAGTAGCTAAACATAAAGGAACTTTAAATGTGGCTTTTAGTGTGTATTGAATACACTGTATTCCCATGCACTCCTTCCTCGTCTCATCCTCTTCCTCCTCTTCCTCTATCATATCAACCTGCTTATTAGGCTGCCCTCTCCTTTAAATTTTTAAGAGGTTTACCAGCAGGCCCTCACCCATAATTTTTTAGACGGTCACCAGCAGGCCCTCACCCATAATTTTTTAGACGGTCAGATCAGCAGCAGGCCCTCGCCCTTAATTATTTCACCTAAAAAATTAACCTCACTGTGGTCCTCCTCCTGACATGTTGACCTAACAAGAACCTGTCTTTCGCCACCCTGCTAACTGGGACATGAAGCTAGTAGTTTAGGATGACTTTGTTTCTTGTGCTCTAGCAGCAGACACAGTTTCACCGCGCCCAGAGCCATGGCCTCTGCGTGCATCATCAACAGCACGCCCACTTCCCTGTCCCTTACTGCTCGCCTTGCTCATATTAAATGTTATATATGCAAGTTTGTCAAAAGTACAGTAGCGCAGATTTTTTTTTAAGTTTATGAGCAGAAAAATGTCACCGAATGTCAGAAATATTTAGAATGCGCAAACGTTATGCAGCAAAGACAGCACAGGTAATGTCGCTGTCATCAACACCAGAAAACATTTCACCGAATGTCAGAAATATTTTGGATGCACAAATGTTAAACAGGAGACGCAGCGCAGGTAATGTTGCTGTCATCAACAGCAGGAAAAATTTCACCGAATGTCAGAAATATTTACGATACACAAACGTTAAACTGCAGACGCAGTGCAGTTAATGTAGCTTTGATTATCGGCAGAAAAAATTCACTGGATTTCAGGTTTTTTGGGATACAAAAACGTTATAAGGCACACGCAACACAGGTAATGTCACCTTGATTAGCGGCAGAAAAAATGACACCAGATGTCAGGTATATAGGATACAGAAACGTTATAATGCACACGCAACACAGGTAATGTCGCCTTGATTAGCGGCAGAATAAATGACACCGGATGTCAGGTATATAGGATACAAAAACGTTATAATGCAAACGCAACACAGGTAATGTCGCCTTAATTAGCGGCAGAAAAAATGACACCGGATGTCAGGTATATAGGATACAAAAACTTCATAATGCACACGAAACACAGGTAATTTGCCTTGATTAGCGGCAGAAAAAATTACACCGGATGTCAGGTATATAGGATACAGAAACGTTATACTGCACACGCAGCACAGGTAATGTTGCATTGATTAGCGTCAGAAAAAAATACACCAGATGTCAGGTATTTGGAATACAGAAACGTTAGACTGCACACGGAGCACAGGTAATGTCGCCCTGATTAGCGGCAGAAAAAAAATACACTGGATTTCAGGTATTTGGGACACAGAAACGTTAGACTGCATACGCAGCACAGGTAATGTCGCCTTGATTAGCGGCAGAAAAAATACACTGGATTCCAGGTATTTAGGACACAGAAACGTTAGACTGCACACACAGCACAGGTAATGTTGCCTTGATTAGCAGCCGAAAAAATGACACCAGATGTCAGCTATTTAGGATACACAAACGTTATAATGCACAAGCTGCGCAGGTGGTATTAAGGTCAGGCAAACTTGCACAATTTTTGCCCCAAAAGAAAAAAATATACTGCAGCCAGATATAACAATAGTCCTTAAAAGGACTTTTGGGTCCTTTAAACAGAACAACTAGCCCTGCCTAGCCAAATCCTATCCCTACACTATCTGTCCCTCCTTGTGCAAACATTATACAGCAGACGCAGCGCAGGTAATGTCGCCTTGATTAGCTGCAGAAAAAATTACACCAGATGTCAGGTATATAGGATACAGAAACGTTATAATGCACACGCTGCGCAGGTGGTGTTTAGGTCAGGCAACCTTGCACAATTTTTGCCCCCCATCCAAAAAAATATATTGCAGCCAGATATAATAGCCCTTAAAAGGGCTTTTGAATCTTTTTTGTGACAGAAAAACTAGCCCTGCCTAGCCAATTTCTATCCCTACACTATCTGTCCCTCCTTGCAGCAGCTCTCCCTAAGACTGAGCCAACATGGCTACGGCATTACAGTGAATTCCAGTACCACCCCTCACACTGATTGGCTGCGTAGCAGCCAAGAAATGTCCGGGGAGGGAACTCGAGCATGGCACTCGAGCGAGCATGGCGGCGCTCAGGACCACGCGGTGTTCGGCCAAACACCGCGTGGTCCTGAGCGCTGCCATGCTCGCTCGAATATCGTATTCGACCGAACATGCTCGCTCATCACTACTATCTATCTGTCGATTTACACGTGCCTTGAAAATGTTCAGAATAGCAAATAGTCAAAACATCAGATGTTTGATACTGGGGCTGAGATATCCACCTGAGGCTTGGGTTGTTGGAAATATTCTGGATTTATTCTGAAGCCAGTAAATCCTTTAATAATATAGAGTACAAATGTAAAAGCTTGTCTTCGGAATCCTGAATTAACAATATAATCTCTGCGCCAGTATGTTCTGTAAAGACATGAGTATTACAGAGTTGACTCAAACACATTAGTAAGTGTCAAACCAGGTGCTCAGTACCAGACTTTAAAGCCATAAGACTTAGATATGTTCCACCTAAATTTATATTTTTATTTATTCATTAAAAAAAAAAGAAAATGGATTAAGCAGAAGTAAAATGTAGAAAAATGTGTGGGTTAAATTGTGCCAAGCCTGCTCACCTTTCCCTCAGTAATTTGAGATGAGAGGGGATACTGATAATATACAGTACTGCCTAAAAACAACAATACATAATTAAATTCATTGTGTACCCCTAGGAGATCAGCCAGTCTTCTGGACTTCCTGAAAGTTAGATTGTCACTGTGCTAACACCTGGAAATGGGGAAGCACATATCTATGACACCATGTAATTGATCCTCACCTTCATTATTAATTATATTTGTGTGGAAATATATCAAGAAGGGGATCTCCTGTTAACTCTACAAAAAAAAAAATGCAAATAGTGTTTTATACAATAGAAAACTGATCCGTCCCCCATTGACCTTCAAAGGAGTTCATGACGGATCCTTCTTGGCTATTTTAAAGATAATACAACCAGATCCGTTCATAACGGAGGCAGACGGTTGTATTATTGTGACGGAAGCGATTTTGCTGATCCCTGACGGATCCAGCAAAAACGCTGTTGTGAAAGTAGCCTTAGCTTTCCGTTCTTCTGATCCATCAGAAGAAGAGGGAGAAAAAAAATGGATCCTGTAAAAAAGAGATCCTGTTACCTCAGTTGTCATCCGTTGAGCCATTTCTATCTGAGATCTATTTTTTTAGATGGGAAAAAAAGTCCTGTATGCAGTACTTTTTTCCCCGTCTAAGGCTACTTTCACACTAGCATTTCTGTTTTCCAGTATTGAGATCCGTCATAGGATCTCAATACTGGAGAAAAACGCTTCCATTTTGTCCCCATTCATTGTCAATGTGACAAAATGTAACTGAACAGAATGGTATGCTACAAAAAGCGTTCCGTTCCATTTGGTTGCGTTCCCATACCGGAACTTGTTGCTAGCTGCGGTTTTCTTTCTGTCATGGGATGCGGAGCGTCATGACGAACAATGCAAGTCAATGGGGACGGATCCGTTTTCTCTGACACAATAGAAAATGGATCCGTTCCCCATTGACTTTCATTGGAGTTCATGACGGATCTGTCTTGGTTATGTAAACGATAATACAACCGGATTAGAGATGAGCGAATCTTCAAAGATTCGCTTCAGTCAATATTCGACAAATTTTTTAAAAAAGATTTGCCTTGGATAAGATTCGATTCGGTCCAAGTTGTGTTAGAAAATATTCATGTTCTGCGAACATTCCCGCGAATACGTACGCATGAGTGTACAAAGTGCGTACGAAGCTTTAGTGTATTATTGTCTAGGCCCGCACAAATAATGAACATACAGTAAAAGCACGATACATAACTGAATACGTACGCATTAGCGTACAAATAATCAGATGAGTAGCATTTGTGTACAAATTATATGATGCATACGTAGCGTTAGCGTACAAAGATTTAAGAAGAATCTTCCGAAGCGAATCTGAAAAGATTCGGATTCGCTTCGGTGTAGGAAATAACGTAGATTTGTATCAAATCTACGAAGCGGCGAATGGATTTGCTCATCTCTAAACTGGATTAATTCATACCGGATGCAGGCGGTTGTATTATCAGTAACGGAAGCGCAGATCCAGCAAAAACGCTAGTGTAAAAGTAGCCCAAAAAAAATGAATCTTAGGCAGAAATGGCTCAAACGGATGACAACTGATGCAACGGGATCCTTTTTTTTGTCTTCTGACGGATCAGAAGAACGGAAAGCAAAATGGTGATGTGAATGCACCCTTAGGCTGCAATAGCAGCATTTAAATACCAATGAACTGCTAACACATTGTGTTGTATAAAGATACCCACAGTTTTATTGAACGTGTTGTGCTGCTATAAGAGCATGTAAGGTATTTTACCCATCTGCGAATCCGGCCACTCTAATGTGGTGCCACAGGAGTTACTCTATTACTGTGGCAACCTGCCCAGCAGATGGTGATGCTAATTATCCTATCAGGAAGCAGGGACACCAGGCTAGTCAGGCTCGGGCCTGGCATCATGTGCTTCCTGGCATCATGTGCTTGCTGGCCACAGTTGCATGTAATTGGTCTTCTTGTCTCACATGCTTTGTGCTCCACGTGCATTCCTTGACTTCCGACCTTCTACCTGTTAGAGACTTTGACTCTGACTGCTGATTCTGGTTCTGATGTTACCTCCTGGTTTTAACCCTACTTGGTATGTTATTCTGTGTTTGTTTTTTTCTTGGTCTGACAGTATTCTTTGGTTTTCACATGACCTATCTGACTTACCCTTTTGTAGGTCCTGCACACTTAGTAAGGTCAGGGACTGTCACCTACTGTAGTTGAGGGCCACCATTTAGGGTGAATCATCCAAGTTGGTAGAGACAGTGGTGTAGGTGGATGTCAGGTCTGCATTGTTGCCTACCTGAAATGATAGAGCATTTATAAACCAGTTTAATTCCTCATATAATATTTCTATTGTAAATTGTTATACTCTCTATGCAATGTGTTTTTAGAAAGGGAGGCATGTTTAATTGAACCTCTGTCTGTAAATAGCATTAAAAAACCCTTGCAATTTTCCTAGTACCATTTAATAATCTGTGTATCAAACCTGTGACTTCTTTTTTAAACCTCATAATAAAATGTCTGGTAAATGAAAGAGTCCAAAATAAAAGACTCACACCTTGCCAACCAAGGGTCAGAATGTGGGTGCCTGTAGCAGTGCAAACAGCAGTAGCAGCACAGTCAGCACCACACGTCTGACAATAGTACTATTAGTAGCCGCAGGTCACAGTTCCCCCTTGCTTCCAATACATAGTAACATAGTAACATAGTTTGTAAGGCAGAAAAAAAACATCTGTCCATCCAGTTCAGCCTGTTTTCCTACAAGTTGATCCAGGGGAAGGCAAAAAACCCAGTGAGGTAGAAGCCAATTTTCCTCACTTTAGGGGGAAAAAATTCCTTCCCGACTCCAGTCAGGCAATCAGAATAACTCCCTGGATCAACGACCCCTCTCTAGTACCTATAACCTGTAATATTATTACCCTCCAGAAATACATCCAGGCCCCTCTTGAACTCTCTTAGTGAACTTACCATCACCACCTCCTCAGGCAGAGAGTTCCATAGTCTCACTGCTCTTACCGTAAAGAATCCTCTTCTATGTTTATGTACAAACCTTCTTTCCTCCAGACGCAGAGGATGTCCCCTCGTCATGGTCACTGTCCTCGGGATAAATAGATGATGGGAGAGATCTCTGTACTGACCTCTGATATATTTATACATAGTTATTAGATCTCCCCTCAGTCGTCTTTTTTCTAAAGTGAATAATACGCACCACATTATTATTGAAGAGGATGACATTGTGGACTGGATGGCTCACTCCTTCTCCCAGTCAAAGCAGGATGATGTTGAGGGTACCTCCGAGTCTGATACCTTGCCTTGGAGCCAGCAGTCACTGTATTCCTCCTGTTCGTGCTACTACTCCTATATAGCCACACACACATCTACTCAGTACTGCCTTGTCTGTTCCATGAGGTGCTGCTGCTAATGTTATCAATCGCCACTATTACCCCTTCACACATTAGACCTTAACCTTTTTTTATAAACACTCTAATCCTGCTCCCAAAAAAGGAGACTTTCAAGTCTTGTACTAACAAGCCACTGTTTCTTCCAACACTGCCATTTAACTGTATAAACAGGAGAAAATGCATCCAGCCCAGAAGAGGGGAGAGAATAGGCTTGGTTGTCTGATGCTCCCCTTGACCATTCATTGATAGGAAGGGTGCAACTTTTCTTCCCTTTGGGACACATCCTGGTTTTGGGCATTCTCTTGCTCATCACATGGGAGGGTGAGGTGACGTCATTGCGCACATCGCAAGTCCTTTGGCAAGTCCTGCTGAATGAAGATAGAAGAGACTGCTGCAGCGTGATCAAGTGGATGAGGTGAGTTGTTGTTTTTTTTTCTTACCCCTAAATGGACATATTCTTTTGCATTCTGTGTTAAGAATGCTATTATTTTCTGATATAACTATGTTGTAACGGAAAATAATAATGTGAAGTTTGGGTCCCTATTGACTTCAATGGTGTTTGGGTTCAGGGTCAAGTTTGGGTCCCGAATCCAAACTTTGACCTGACGTTCTCCCTAGCCCAGCGAACCCGAACTTCCACTTCGCTCAGCCCTACTTATTAGGATTGTAACACTTCAGCAATCTCTTTGAATTATTACATCCTGGTGTACAGTACCCAGAGCTACATATACTGTATGTTTTACAGGAAAGGGGGGATATAGGATTAGTGAATAGGGTAGCAATATTTAAAAAGTATCTCTTGTTTATTTATTTTCATAAATGAAATTTCCAAGTGAATATAAGAAATGTTATATCTCATGAATGCTTTCTGTCCTTTCCTGCTCCTCCCCCTACTTCACAAAATCTCAATTCACTGCTTAAATCTGTATTCAGTGAAGATGGGCTGCCTGCTCACTGAAAGATCAGATAACATAGAAATCTACGGAGAGGGGATCAGGAGGAGCAGCAGGGAGGGGTTGATTGAGACAGGCACAGACAGATAGTTCTGTTTGCTATTAAGTGATTGTGTCATTTTAATTCTGGATTCACATCTAAACTGCTGTTTTCCATTACTACTGCTGCTTGTGAGGATGTACTACAGAAAGTTACATAGGGAGAAGGATCCCCTGTTTTTCTAAGTGTAGTGAATGGGCAGACATAACTCCAGCTAGTCTTCACCTACCAGCTTCTAGTAGACTGTTAAAAGAAATTGTTTTTTGTTGCATTAAATAATATGTGCATATAGAGTTTAGTAGATTCGTGCCTACAATGTCATCCTTAAGACCAGACCTCATTGCTATACAAAGCAAATGTACTGAAAAGCATACAGGCTGGTTGCTATATATTCTTTTTTAATAAATAATAATATAATGTAATATACTAAATATCATGGTAGAGCTGGGTAAAAGTGTTAGTGACACCCAAATAATCTTCCTAGTGATAAAATTTATGGTAGCAAACTTTTAATACTTTACTAATAAAAGTTAAACGTAATCTATTGTATCTCAATATTCTACCACAATAGTCTTTCTGTCTTGTAAAAGTATATTTAAAAAAAACATTAGTTGATATATAGCTTGTAATTATATCCTACATCACTACTTACTGTTACAAATTAGAAGAATGAAGGCTAGAAATGAGCAAAGCTTAAAAAAATGCTTTGCTTACATTTCAACAAAAACATTTTTTGTTATAGATTTGTTTTTACCTATAGAAGACGATGGAAGGTAATACTTTAATATAGTCCCCCATTTTGGTAGTCTTTGCTGTCTGATCTGAGGAAAATATGGCTTTATAGAGAATTTGCCCACTGGCAAAATGCCAGAAAAGCAAAGTTTCATATACTCTTTACTGAATAATATATGTAGGAAGGGATATTTCTGTTTGGGAAGAAGATAAAATGGTAGTGTCATTTCTGCTCTAAACCGAATCACTGAAAACAAAGATTAGGAAAATTTTAGATGGAAAAATAGATAGATAGATAGATAGATAGATAGATAGATAGATAGATAATTACCTTGTAGTATCAAATATCTGTATATGATTTTATGTGAATGTTATGAGATATTGTCTATATCTTATACCTTATTGTGTGATACTGACTCTGACAGTACTAAGCCTTAAAGGTGCCAAGAAGTCCTGCCATGATTGCAAAGAAAACGCTATTTCCGCTACAGTTCTACGGGTTTCTTATTTACAGCGTTCGATGTGCATTAAAACTGATCCGTTACTTTCATTCTACTGGTCAGTACGAATCCGGCAATACCTAATATGTATAGTTTTTTCCTGCGTTTTCATAGTGATAAACTAATTAGAAAGTTGCCCTTTTTTTTTTTTTTTTTTCCTTGTCAAATCTTGACCCCTATAACTTTTTGGTATTTATGTGTACAGAGCTGTATGAGGGGCTCATTTTTTGCGGGACGATCTGAAGTTTTTATTGATACCATTCTGGGGTGTGTATGACTTTTTGATCACTTTTTATTTAATTTTTTTTAGAAAAAAAAAGCGACAAAAAAACGGCAAAATCGCCATTTGGACGCTTTTTTCCGCCACACAATTCGCCGTATTGGAATTTTTTTTTTATATTTTAAAAGTACGGGCGTTTTCGGTCACGGTGATACCCATGATGTCTATATTTATTGTTATTTAGGTATTTATTTTTTACTTATACGGAAAGGGGGGTGATTTGAACTTTTACATCTTTTTTATTTTTTATATATTTTTTAACATTTTTTTTATTTTTTTTTGTACTATTAGAAAGCTCAAATATGGCTTATATATTGTGCCTTTTTTTTTTTTCTTTATGAGCAATTCTGGGTTTTATAGACTCAGAAAGCCATGAATTGCTCATTTCTTATCCTGGCCTGCCATCTAGTGGCCAGAATAAGAATTGCAGTTTGAAAACTGTAATCCTCACCAGCGAGGATTACAGTTTTCATATGGTGTACAGACACCCCCGATTGGCCACACGGGGTGTCTGTACACCACCCGGAAGCGAACGCTTCCGGGTTTAGACGCAACTAGATGCCGTGATCACGTGTGATCACGGCATCTAGTCAACCCGGAAGACGCCGCCGATGAAGTAGGTAGCGGCAAGTCTCTGCTGTTAGAAACAGCAGAGACTTGCCGGCCATGACGCCCGCCGCACCCGCGAGCGGGCGCCATGTGCCCGCATCGCCCCAGCGCCGTACATGTACGGCGCTGGTCGCGAAGGGGTTAAAGGTGCCAAGAAGTCTGCCATGGGATATATAGCTCCTTTGATAATCCAATTAAACTCAAGGCTACAAGTTGAGCCACCGTGAAGATTTCTGCTGGAATCACATTAACAATATTACTGTCATGATGAGCTTGGGACCTGCGCTACTGGGAGCAGGAATACATCTTCCCTTGTTTGATCCAATTAGCACCTGACTGCTAGAAATTGGATCTTTTGGAACCGCTAAACAAGATGCATCCTGCTCTTGTATTGTCCCACTCCATTTTAGAAGTGGGCCCCTAAACCTCATGCATGTCACCTTATGCCATTGTAGTTCCTACTGTATGTATTAAGCTAAAAATTCCCTACAACAGGCTGGTAGCACTCTCCAGTAGGGCAAGTTATATAGAAAACCAAGTTACAGCTCAGCATTATTTAGTGAACCAAGGCACTATTTGTGTGGATGATAACTACCTCAAGTCAAATATTTCAAGTAAAAAGTTCAAGTTTGTTCAACTCTTGACTCTCTCATTATTCGGTACTGTTTCTCATTGCATCTCGTTGCGCTGGTGTCATGAACAACAGGGACCCTGCCTCCATGACACCTTAAACCCATTCCACCAAGGGCACCCAAGGGTGGGATCCCTGGACCAAAGAGTGTGCCCCGAAGGAACTGGTGCTAACGTTCCCTACACTGCACGCTGGCCCAGGGAACTCTACAGAAATGTGAGTAACACTAATACTACCCCCATCAGCCCACCATAGCTCACATATTGCCCCTGCGACCTGGTTGCTGCACTCTGTTAAGGAAATAAAGACACGTGGGACCCTTCCCAGCATGACTTTAAGACCTCAGAGATTGCAGACCAGAATGTTAGTGAATTTATGTATTATAAGGTGTAACTTGTTCCTGGTAATCATCGGATTTGGTATAATGTAGGATCACAGCCCACCCATGACAGCTTGCATTCCCATATAATCATGATCTCATCCATTGGAACATGCATTATGAAAACATGTTGCCACCCATATGTTCGTCAGAGCAGACTGAAGACATATTTTATTGATATATCACATCTGCCAGCTGAGTTAGAGAGGAGGAGTATGCACTTGTAATGAATGTCTTCCCAGAAGGCTGGGCCAAAAATGGAAGGGAAACCCCTCTCAGCTCCACCCTCTATTAAATTGGGATAAATATTAGGGATTTTGGACAGTTCTTTGACACAATTTGGGGATCTGATTGACATTGGGTTCCACATTTCCCCTTATACTTGGGATCAGAAGCATATTTTTAACAAGCCATCTGCTAAGTACTGTATATAGAAATTTTTCAGTTTTTCTCCCTTTTAGTTAGTGCTTGTCTATGTATGTCTGTTCATTTTTATTACATTAAAGCTATGTCTTTAATGGATTTCCTTGTGGCCTGGAATGAGTTCAGTAACATCCATTTTTAAATATATGAGTGTAGTTTGTGTTACTGTGTGCCTGCTTGTGAGTGGGGAGCTGTGGGGTTTTCTATTAGCCCCTAATTAGCTTGTATATCAATTTAAATATTATAATTGGTGACAGCGTGTTGGGGTGCATGGAGTGTGTCCCTGGGTGTGATCTATATTCAATCTGCCACCTGCGTGTAGGTTCATGTGAAATTGAGTGTGTGAAATAGATCAACTCTTGGCAGTCGCACCTGGGTCATATCACAGGGTGGTCCCCGTATATGATAGATAGTATTAGATGATAGAGAGAGGTAGATAGATAGATAAATAGATAGATAGATAGCGATAAAAGCAAACTCAGGCCTGCCCCATTATAGTGAATGGGGCCGGAGCGTACTTCCGGCCGCACACCTGCACTAGCAGCAGCATGGATCGGGCAGGCTGTTCACCCGCCAGAACAGCCTACCGGACACCCCTGCCGCTAATGTGAAAGTAGCCTAAAATGCCCTCAAAGGACAAGGGAACACTGCCTCTGACTGTAGAATAAAAAGTTCAGTCTCCAGAAGCGTCAAAGCTTCTTTACTGTAAGAACTGTAAATCTGTGGAATAGACTTCCTCAGGGCATGGTCACAGCAGGAACAGTGGATGTTTTAAAAAGGGTTTAGATAAATTCTTAAAAGTAAATGACATTAATGCTTATGAAAATGTGTAGAAATCTGAGTCTCACCTCCTTCTGTGATTCACATCCCCACCTGTCCCTTGGTTGAACTTGGTCTTTTTTCAACCGTATTAACTATGTAACTGTGTAACTACGAAAGATAGATAGATAGTAGAGATGAGCGAAGGGCTTCATCGATTCGTATAGAATCTTGGGATTTTTCAGCTGCGAAGCGAATCCGAATATTAGGTGATTCGCTTCGCTTTTGTACGCATCGCTACGTAGTTTGTCCGCTAAATTATACGCTATTATACGTATAATTTAGTTACTCTATACGCTGTTGCGTAGACTCCTCCCTGGTAGTTACTCTACATGCTGTTGCGTACGAATTCTATTCAGCGATGCAGACTCCTCCCTGGTAGTTCCGCCCACTTCTCCTGTGTGCGAGGAAGACGTGGCAAGTCAGCAGAGTAAGATGGCGGCGAGACAGCGAGGTCCTGACTGGGGAAGCATGTTGGCCACGCAAGGACTACTCCTTATGCCAGAATTTGATGGTCCCTGAGGCTGTCACCCGGAACGCCCAGACCTTCTGGGAATATAAAAAGCTGGTGGAGGAGTGGGTGGTGCAAGTTTTGGAGCACCCACGGTCCGGTGACCCTAAGCTGGAGCGCCGAAGGGAAACCATTATTTGGTTCAACGTGGTCGGCGATGAGGAGACGGCGGAGGAATTATATGTTAACTGCCGTTCGGTTAAGCGGCTGTATCTTCCGCCCGTACGCCACAATCTCCACGCAGGGGATTACGTGGAGTATACCCCCATGAAGAGCCTCCAAGGCCCCTTTGCTACTGGGGTGAAAATCTTAAAGCGACCACCTACTCCTGCAGCGCCCCCGGAAGACTGGAGTGAGGAGGCCCAGGCCGCAGAAGAGGCTTGTGACCTTGAGACCTTGAAGAGAAATCCCAAGGTCAGGATCAGCCGGAACCCCTGATTCCTGATTTGCTGCCACCGTCACCGATACCACCGATCCTTCATGTGGGACAGATGACCACGAACATTTTCGTGTATTATCCAACTGTGGTACAGTACCACTACCAACTACCATGCCCATGGCAGTTGCAGGCCGCACAGTCCGCTGCTCATGGAAGACCGTTACCATTACCGTTATAGCCGGAGAATCTGTCACCTGGTATGCCGGCAGGAGGATCTGGCCACTACAGAGCGATGGGCAGGGCCAAAGTTACCACTGCCTTTGTCAGTGTGACAGCCCAGTCACCAAGAAGACCATCCTTGAGAGGTCGGCGGGGGTCTTCTGCCGCAGCCAGGGCCGCTTTCATGATGAGGCAGGAGCGCCCTCTCATGTCCTTTAGCTCCAGCAGCAGTGAGGAGGACCTGCTGGCCTTTAAGTAATTCCAGCAGTTTTTATGGGAGCCACAACATGGACTTATCCTGAAGGGTAGGCACTAGTTGGCCCTAGTTTTTAGTTTTGTTGCCCCGCGTTTGTCCTCACCCAGATGGCCATGGATTGTTAGGACTCCCCTCATCAAAAAAAAGTTTTTTTATCCAAGTTGCGCATACGTGCGCCTCATCCCTTTTTCCCCCTTTTCAGGTTATTTGGGGAGCCCCTCAAAAGAGGGTTTTTTAAAGGGAACCTTTGCTGCTATTTTTTACCCATTTGGATTACAATTTTGCCTATGTGGATTACAAATTGCGACTGAGTTTGGGACTCTGCTCCAGTTCTATGACAAGCGTAAGAAGAAAAGAGACTTAAACATGTCTGTGAGCATACTAGGTAGGTGATATTTAAAATGTTTATATTATACTTATAATAATGTATTTGCACTATTTACCATATATGTGTCTCGAATATTCGCTCTGCCTCTGAGGAGTGCACGCCGCGGCCTCTCCTCGTACGTGCCTGCGTATTACATAATAGCTTAGACAATAGTACGCTGAGATTCGTAAGTTATTTGTACGCTCATGCGTACGTCTTCTAAGAAGTTGCGTACATTTTGTAAATGAACGATCCTTATTAGTGAGTGAATGTTTGCTAATAGCACATAATAACGTATATTTTGTACGCAAATACAACAAATCTATTCGTCGAATACACAAATTTTAGGAAAAGTTCGGCGAATGTTCGGCAAATAATTTTTTCAATGATTCGCTCATCTCTAATAGATAGATACTGTAGAGATAGATAGATAGACAGATAGATACTGTAAATAGAAGATAGATAATAGATAGACAAATAGAGATAGATAGATAGATAGATAGATAGATAGATAGATAGATAGATTGATAGATAGATACTGTAAATAGATAGATAGACAGACAGACAGATAGATAGACAGATAGATAGATAGAGAGATACATATTTTTTTTGTTCTTTTTGAGGATGTTCCATTGCATTCCATAATGAAAATTTAATGAATAATATTTAGTTTCCATGACAATTAAAACTTTCCCATCTGGAAACTAAAGGAAATCACATCAAAAAGGTGAAAATTGTATCATAGTAATGCAGTTGCTCATAATTGCTTATTTTGCCAGCACTTTCCTCTAGGAAGGTGGAATTCAATGAATTGAATGACATTTATCTCTGCAGCACAGTACTTGCGTTACAGTTGCCAATATGCAACCATTCCTCAATTTCAAAGCATCCCTGATTCCCGTCATGCAACAGCTCTGGAAGACAGACAGATCAGAAGCTCCTGTTTAATTTACTGCCACTCCTGCTTATCTGGAATACCATTTTCTTGTGATATATGTAGGACATTAAATTACAAAACCTATCTTCAGTGGAAAACACCATTATATTTGAACAGGATAAAAATTATGTTTGGCATCATTATAACTTCCAAAGTCATGGTGACTGTTTCTTCTTGTATAAATTGTATCTATTGTTTTACATTCATTCTCTAGCTGGTGTAGATTGAGGTTGTAAAATGCAGGATTTGTATGAGGTGAGAACTGTCATGCAGAATTAAACTAAAATTAAATTAGAAAAATATGTAAGTCATAGTGGAGGTTAAAGAAGAACTCCCACAAAAATTTTTATTCCATGTCCTGCTAGAAATGTACATGATGTAATCTGTAGTGAATGTCATTTTCTTACCAGTAGCTGAATTTTTGAGTTATATCATGCTGAAGTTTCTTATCTGTGTTATGTGACTAGGAATTAGACCCACCAACTCACACAACAGCTTATGTGTGGACAGGAAGTCTAATTTTCTATGCATTCCTATGGGAGCCTCACTTTCAGTCTCATAGGAATGAATAGAGAAGTGACTGGCTTGCTGTCCTGGGTCAGTTGGAGGTCAGGGAGTTGGTCACATGACCCAGCTACAATAAGAAGAGAGTGGAAACTCTCAATTTCAGCCTCTGATAAGAAAATTAGTGTACTGTATTGTATATATACCAGCAGTCACTGCGAATAATTAAAAAAGTATAGAAGGACAACGTGGTCTTGCGTAGTGCACTGCAGTAATTTTGTTTCATGCTAGGCAACGCCTCTAACTCTCGACCCAAACAACTTAAGTGAAGGTATTCTAGTCATTATTGTTAATGGTGCTGGCCGTTCTCCCGTTTGTGTCATGCAAATGCACTAGTTCGAAAGAAAGTACCCTTATATGCCCCTTCATAGTTAGCGCTTCCTCCTCCTACACACAGACTCAAAGACGTGCCCATGCTGCAGCTACTGTCAGTGGGCGATATCCAAAGTATTCCTACCGCACCATGTTAACGATATAAAGAAAGTTATTGCGACGATAACATTATCTATTGCTATAAATACCTTTTTAGAAGAAAAAAATATGATATGGCCCCCCTCTCACACCCATAATATCTTAATAGTAGTATGTGTTAGTATTAAAAAGAGTCATCATCTAATAATTGTGTACATTTTTATGTTGCAGAGCACCATCAACGACGGCATCACCACCGTCGAGGCAGGACGGCCCCTGAAGTACCTGGAGCCTCTAGTAAGTGTAAAACATATTTAATTTAGTTTTCATCCAAGCTATGTGGGAGTGCAGCTGCAGTAAGAGCACTAGTGGTTAGGAACGGGATCCTCCAGCCCCAAACTATTCCCATGTAGCTACAACTGTTCATTAGAGTTGAATGTAAGGCTACTTCTACACTAGCGGCAACCCGGATCCAGTGGGTGAAGGGTCCCTCCGGATCCGTGCTGCCACAAGTACTAATAACGAACGTGTAACTGTTGTGTTTTCGCTCCGGCTGCCTCTCAGCAGGGGTTAACATGCTGCAGCCGGATTCGCGGCCCGCCCCCATTAAAGTGAATTCCAACGGCAGCGCGGATCTGGAGGGACCCTTCACCCGCCGGATCCGGGCTGCCGCTAGTGTAGAAGTAGCCTTAGGCCATTATTTCATGATTTTTGACAGCTGCTACACCACAGAGGAACCGCTCTCACCGTCCTCCACCCCAGCGAGAGAGGACCCCACCTGCCTCTTCAACACCACCAGCCCAGCTACCAGAGGTAGAAGGTAGGTTAAAAAAGAAGGTCCAAGTGTAATGGTTTGACCTTCTGTCTTCAAAATATGAGTTAAATGTATGTTTTATCTTTGGTAGCTCCAACCGACAGGGAGCAGTTTTCCACTGGACCATGGGAAGACCACGCCATATGGGTGTCCAGTAAGTACTACAAAAGGCTCAGTCAGTACAGAATACATGTCACAGAAAAAGTCACTCCAGTACATTAAAGTTTTGATTTTTTGTTGTGGGACAACCACTGTAACTCGATCATACAAACTAAGTACATAACTGTTTCCACCCCTACAGATATCCCCACTGACTTCGAAGTGGAGGCTGGATTACAGCACCTTGGCTCTAGGCTCCACGCTCCTCCTAGCTCATTCGTGGCCTGCAGCTGGAGCTGCAGGACATGATGGCCCGACGTCGGCAAAGGCCGGCGTAATCTTATTTTTTTGTTCCTTTCTTTTGTTTATTATATTACTAGCTGAAGGACGGGTATATTTAATTTATTTCATTTACTGTTTGTGTGTGTGTGTTGTTAAAAGATATCGAGAGTGACCTCTACAGTGCCCGCCCCTTTAACAGTGACCTCTACAGCAGCCCGCCTCTTTAACAGTGACCTCTACAGCTGCCCGTCCCTTTAACAGTGACCTCTACAGCAGCCCGCCCTTTAGCAGTGACCTCTACAGCTGCCGGCCCATTTAACAGTGCCCAGGCCACCTTTACAGGCCCAGCCCGCCCCTTTAACAGTGACTTCTAGAGCAGCCCGCCCCTTTAACAGTGACCTCTAAAGCAGCCCACCCCTTTAACAGTGACCTCTACAGCAACCTGTGCCTTTAACAGTGACCTCTACAGCAGCCCGTGCCTTTAACAGTGACCTCTACAGCTGCCCGCCCCTGTAACAGTGACCTCTACAGCAGCCCGCCCCTTTAACAGTGACCTCTACAGCAGCCCACTCCTTTAACAGTGACCTCTACAGCAGCCCGTCCCTTTAATAGTGACCGCTACAGCAGCCCGTCCCTTTAACAGTGACCTCTACAGCAGCCTGCCCCTTTAACTGTGACCTCCACAGCAGCTAGAGTGGCCACTGTCTTCACCCCAGAAAGCCAGACCTCACCAGCCATTCCCCCAAATGTGAAACAGCTCCCCCAGTTCCCATGAAGACACACCACTAAACATGAGGCCACGCCCCCTTGCTCCATGAAAACACAGAGGAGAAGCTGTTTGAGTGTGAGCTACTGAAAGGGTGGACATCCCTGTGTCTGTCCAGGCACTGCGTCGGATGGAGAACAGGTAGCCAGAAAACTGGACTGTCTAGCCTAAAGCTGGACATCTGGCCACCCTAACATCAGCCTGCCCCTAGGGTGGCCAGAGGTCTTGTTTTAGGCTGGACAGTCTGGCTTTCAGACTCCCTGTCCTCTGTCATGCACAGGGCCTGGATGGACACAGGAATGTCCTTTTGAACAGCTCACTCTCAGCAGCAGCACTGTGCAGTCTGAGCAATGAGCTGCAGGGAGAAAGTCACCCACCCCTGCAGCTGAAAGAAGGTGATTTTTACCAATATTTTTAATCCCGGTCAAATGCGGCATGGAATGGGCATGGCCTGACTGAGTCAGGGGCGTGACTTAGTGGGATCTGGGGGTGGGGCTTTTAAGTCCTTCTTTTGACGGTGGCCTGAATTACGGGTCGATGCCATAGTCATTTAGGAGGGTGGGTAGCAGTGGAAGAAAACATCTTTTATTACTACTGAACAGTAAATACGTGAAATTTACATTATATGAGGTAATGATTGATGATGAGTTAGTCTAAAACATAAGTTATAGTTATGGTAACCGGAATACCCCTTTACCATTGTCATCCACAGTGCTCTGCTTCTTTAATGCAGACCTACAGCAGTGAACTGGCTAGGTTGTCATAGAAACATGGTGTGTGCCTGTGAGCTTCTATTGGCTGATAAGGGTCATGTGATTGGCTAATGCATTTTTTGGGAATATCTCAGGAACGGTACGTCCTGGAGAGCTGAAAACTGTTCTAAAACCTTCCCGGACACCTGATGTCCATGTGTGCCAAATTTTGTGATTGTAGCTGCAGCGGTGTGGATTGCTTTAGCGGACATACACACACACACACACACATACACTCAGCTTTATATATTAGATTTACTTGTTAAAAAGAAGTTTTTATTTATTACTAAAATATTCTTGAAAAACCTGTGTTTTGAGTGTTTTGTTAAACCTTTAACACCTTCCTGATCCTGACATAGTGTGAAGAAGACAGAGTTTTTTTTCCCATGGCCATTTTCCCATATTAATGAACACAGCGGTGTCTGCTGGCCGAAGTATTACTACATTACACACACTCCTGTTCACTGATTACAATCGACAGACAGAAAAATAAAAAAGGCTTGGCTTGTTTGGGCAACAAGCCTGTACATTCTACCTTAACATAGGCAGTGAAAATTATATATGAGCTTTTTATGGCTGCCCCGGCCAGTAGTAGTAGGGGATGGGGTATATCAGCATAGAGTGATTGGTAAAATAAATACAACAGACTGCAGTGGTGTATAACAATGTCCGCTAATATAACTTGTACGGGAGGCAGAGGCAGTGTAAAAAAAAAAAAAAATTTAAATATATATAACACATATATACATTTTTTTTGGAGGGGGGGACTAAAGGCTGAGGCTCAAAAACAAACTTAACAATACTAAATAGAACTATTAGTAACATTAACTAACAACAGCTACTCTCCTACTTAGCGTAGAAAACGGATGCGGAGGTAGACAACAGTGTTTGGTTTTGAAATAGGGTTTTGGAGACTTCGGGTTCGCACAGCCCATTACATGACACAAAACATTTGGCTGTAAAATTGTGGCCCGGCTGACAGCAACAGTGGGAAGACATTCAGACTATTCTGCACTGCAAGGCCTGATCTAATCACCACCAGCATCAGCAAGAGGAGTATGAAATTCGGATGTAATCCAGCCTTTATTCATTTTTATAAAGGTATTTTTTTGAACACTGCCCGGTGACAGATTTGTCCTTTGGGTGTCACCACCCCCCAGTGGCACTAAAAACCCTCTCTGACATGGCACTTGAGGCTGGGCAGGAAAGAAGCCCTAGTGCATAGTGGGACAGTTCCGGCCACTGTTGTAATCTGCCTGCCCAGAAGTCCAGCGGGTCTGAGAAGAGGCTTTGTGAGCCAGACTGCAGGTACGCCAGAACCTGTTCATTGAGGCGGGTGATCTGGGCCTGCTCACTTGGCTGCAGCTGTTGGGAGCATGAAGAGAAAAATTCCTGCATCATACTAATTAGGCTTAACTGGCTGCTGCTGGTTGTGGCAGAAGGTGGATCACTCGGCCGGACCTCCTTCTCAGACATGCTGGCAGCAGGCTGGGGCTGGCTAAAAGCTGTGGCCAGGTTACTACATAGCTTTTCCCACAATGATACTAATTTCTCTTCCCTTTCCTGGGGAGGAAAACAATCCCCCATGTTGGATTGATACCGCGGGTCCAGAAGCATCGCCAGCCAGTATTCGTCAGTCTGCCTTATGTTTAGGATGCGCCTGTCAGTGCGTAAGCATGTGAGAATACAGCTCGCCATCCTGCCCAGCGTGCCTGAGAGGCCACTTCTTTCCATCTCAGCCTCTATCTGAGAAACTGCTGTGTCCCTGAAAGTCTCATCATCCTCATCCTACAGCTGTGTCTCCTCCTCCTCCTCCTCCTCCTGGTCATCATCACCCTCATTAAAATCCTCCTCCTCTTCCCCCTCCTCTAACTGAAGATCCTCATCCTCATCCTTCTCCTGCTCCACAAGGGAACTTTGGCGTTGGGGCTCCCCTACAGTGATAGCATGGCGGGTAGACAAATGGTCAGGATTTCCTTCCCCCATTGCCCCCTGCTGCATGAGCGTGAGTGTCTTTTCCAGCACAAATATTATTAAAATTATGTCGTTCACACCGCAGATGCCCCAGCTGACCAATTTGGTGGCTTCTTCTAAGGGCCTTAGAACAGTGCAGGCATCTCGGACCAGCCTCCACTGCCGGAAATCAAAGCCACACTTGCTCCCTATGCTGGAAGATTCTGGCTGCTGCTGGACAAAATCGTCCACTGCTCTACGCTGCTCTAGGAGTCGCTGCAACATATGAAGAGTGGAATTCCACCGGGTCTCCACGTCACCTATTAAGCGGTGTGGCAGAAGACCGTTTTGACGCTGCAGTTCCACCAGAGCGTGGCGAGATACATATAAATGGCTGAAATGAGTGCAAAGCTTCCGCAACTTTGCCAGCAATGTGCGCAGGCCAGTGAATGTTTTTAGACATCGTTGCACCACTAGATTTAGGACATGTGCCATACAGGGAGCATGCGAGAATTGACCAAGGTTCAGCGCTGCCACTATATTTGTCCCATTGTCACTCACTACCTTGCCCACTTCCAGCTGCCGTGGAGTCAGCCAGCGCGCTATTTGCTGCTTCATGTAATGCAGCAAGCGCCTGTGTGGCTGCTACTGCCAAGACAAACTAAGTTTAACACTGCATGGCAGTGTTTCACCTGGCACATGTGATATGAAGGAGCGGGGGTAACTCGCTGCCCTGATGCTCCAGCAGGCGGACTGCCCGTGGAGGTAGAAGTGTATAGTTGTTGGGTGGTCTGCTGCAATCCTGGCTGGAAAGCACATGGAGGTGCCAACAGCAATTGACCGGGTTGCTGGGGGGTTCCTGCCTCGCTGCCACTAAATACATTCAGCCAGTGGGCAGTAAAGGACATGTATTGCCCCTGGCCGTAAGCACTGCTCCAGGTGTCCACCGTGACGTGCACCGTGCTGCAGAGAGACAGCTGCAGGGAGCGTCCAATATTGTCAGCCACATGGGAGTAAAGGGCGGGGATAGCTTTGTTGGAGAAGTAATGCCGGCTAGGGACTTGCCAGCGTGGCTGAGCGCAAGCCATTAGCTCCCTAAAAGCTGGGCAGTCAACCAGCTGGTATGGCAGAGACTGCACAGCCAGCAACTTTGTCAGGTGACCATTCATTTTGCGCACTGTCGGATTACTTGTGGTGTAAAACTGCTTCCTGGCCACGCACTCGGCAATGGACGGCTGCCGAATGAGAGGAGGTGGAGAAATGCACGCACTGGCCGACGATGAGGTGGATGTACTAGATACGCCCCTGGATGCGGGCTGAGCTATGGCCCTGGATGCAGCCTGCCTGACAGAAGGGACCCTGGGAGAAGTAACCAACTCTTTAGTATTAATGGGCTGCTCTAAATTGCCGGCATGACTCCGCTTCAAATGGTTCCACAGAGCAGTGGTCCCAACATTTCTGGCTTTCCCACGGCTCAATTTCTGCTTACACAAATTACACGTGGCCATACTGCTATCCCCCGGCAGAGTGGTAAAATACTTCCACACACCCGACGTGCACCCTCCACAGCTGGCCAAGCTGGTAGCCCTTGCACGCTTACACCCTGGTGCCGGCCCCACTATATTTGGGGTCTCGCTAGTTCCCAGGGAAGCACTAGCCCTGGGCCTAACTCGCCTCTGCCCTCTGTTGCTGCCACTACTAGTACCACACTCCTCCTCTGAGCTCAAATCCTCCTCACCAGCCCGATCCGCTTCCCAGGTCCTCCGGTCTAACACATCAGATTCATCATCAGACTCCTCCACAACACATTTTTGGGAATGCAAATTAGGCTGTTCCCCTCCATCGATTCGCTCTTCTCTAATTATATGCAACATTGCCCTTCAAAAAAAAAAAAAAAAGCCCTAATGCATATATGCAAATGGAAAAATAAGGCAGGGAGTGAAAATGAAAATGGAAAAATGAAAAATTGCCCTGTCGGGGAGGAGTTAATTAGACAGATTAGGTAGAAAAGGTAGGTAGCAAATTCTGTAATAATCAAAATCCGTCACCAAATTTAGGGGGCCATATACTATCAGACATACGCCATTTTTTGGCGTATATTTGGTGCAGATTGCAGCGCAAAGGTTATTTGCACTACAATCTGCCACTTTTTCCCTCTCACGCCAAATCTACAAAAGGGGGAAGGGGACAGGCCTGTTTTACATGTAGAAAATTATTTAAATTTAAGCCAGCAAGGAAGCTGGCTTACATTTAGACTGGCGGTAGATCCACCAAAGTTATGTAGAGATGTCGGCCGTTCCACCGCCAGCTAAAGGAGCAATCTTAATAGATGACCCCTTAATTTTTTTTTTTGTAAATGAACACCCATCTTTATTTTTTTAAATAATTAAAAAAAAAACTCTTTCTAAGTTTTTACAGTTTTTACAGTGGTTTATAGTAGTTTTTCCAGCAGCTTTGGCACATATTTTGCTTCAAACACAGCACAATCTACCCTTAAAAAAAAAATAAATCAATTTTACTATTGTTTGTAATGCACTTTACTGCATCCAGGTGCATCAGTGTTTAGTTGAAACTCTTTTACTTGCTGATTCAATTTAGCCACCATTTGTACCTGGGCATTTCAGCACATTTACAGTAACTATATCAATATATCAAATTAATTCAAAGCATTTGTATTGCGTGAATATACAGTGCAGTTATAGTTAACACATTGTACTGCAGTAATTGCATTAACCACTTCAGAAATAAACCCCACTGCTCAGGAAGTTTGTAGTCAATGGGCGGTCGGGTTTACAGTGCCTTGCGAAAGTATTTGGCCACCTAGAACTTTTCAACCTTTTGCCACATTTCAGGCTTCAAACAAAAAGATATAGGCCCTGATTTATCATACCATCACTCCAGAATTCTGGCATCAAAAAGTCACAAAATAGGGCTTTTGCAACTTTTTTGCACTCCCGTGCGCAAAATTTATGCAAAATTATTCAGCCCATTTACTTTCAGTTCAGAAAACTCAATCCAGAAGTTCATTGAGGATCTCTGAATGATCCAATGTTGTCCTAAATGACAATAATAATCAAGTCACTGTATAAATGCACCTGCTCTGTGATAGTCTCAGAGTTCTGTTTAAAGCACAGAGAGCATCATGAAGACCAAGGAACACACCAGGCAGGTCCGTGATACTGTTGTGAAGAAGTTTAAAGCCGGATTTGGATACCAAAAGATTCCCCAAGCTTTAAACATCCTAAGCTGTGCAAGCGTTCATATTGAAATGGAAGGAGTATCAGACCACTGCAAATCTACCAAGACCCGGTCGTCCCTCTAAACTTTTATCTCAAACAAGGAGAAGACTGATCAGAGATGCAGCCAAGAGGCCCATGATCACTCTGGATGAACTGCAGAGATCTACAGCTGAGGTGGGAGAGTCAGAGTAGGACAACAATCAGTCGAGCACCTCACAAATCAGGCCTTTATGGAAGAGTGGCAAGAAGAAAGCCATTTCTCAAAGATATCCATAAAAAGTCTTGTTTACAGTTTGCCACAAGCCACCTGGGAGACACACCAAACATGTGGAAGAAGGTGCTCTGGTCAGATGAAACCAAAATTGAACTTTTTGGAATCAATGGAAAACGATATGTTTGGCATAAAAGCAACACAGCTCATCACCCTGAACACACCATCCCCAATGTCAAACACGCTGGTGGCAGCATCATGGTTTGGGCCTGCTTTTCTGCTTAAAATTGATGGAAAGATGGATGGAGCCAAATACAGGACCATTCTGGATGAAAACCTGTTGGAGTCTGCAAAAGACCTGAGACTAGGACGGAGATTTATCTTCCAACAAGACAATGATCCCAAACATAAAGCAAAATCTACAATGGAATGGTTCAAAAATAAACGTATCCAGGTCATAGGATGGCCAAGTCAAAGTCCAGACCTGAATCCAATTGAGAATATGTGGAAAGAGCTGAAAACTTCTGTTCACAAATGCTCTCCATCCAACCTCAAAGAGCTCAAACTGTTTTGTAAGGAAGAATGGGCAAGAATTTAAGTGTCTAGATGTGCAAAACTGATAGAGACATACCCCAAGCGACTTGCAGCTGTAATCGCAGCAAAAGGTGGCGCCACACAGTATTAATGCAAGGGGGCCGAATCATTTTGCATGCCCCATTTTTCAGTTTTATTATTACAAAAAAAGTTTAAATGATCCAATAAATTTCGTTCCACTTCACAATTGTGACCCACTTGTTGTTGATTCTTCACCAAAAATTTAAAATGTTATATCTTTTTGTTTGAAGCCTGAAATGTGGCAAAAGGTTGAAAAGTTCCAGGGGGCCGAATACTTTCGCAAGGCACTGTATCTCTGAATGGAACGTTTTAGAACGTTCATTAATGGAAAATCTGCAAAAAAAGTGAAATTTTGAAATTTCCCCTCCATTTTGCTTTAATTCTTGTGGAATATTTAAAGGGTTAAAAACATTTCTAAAACTAGTTTAGAATAGTTTGAGGGGGGTAGTTTCTTAAATGGGGTCATTTATGGGTGGCTTCTATTATGTGAGCTCCACAAAGGGACTTCAAAACTGAACTGTTCCTTTAAAAAGTTGATTTTGGAAATTATTGAAATTTTCTAAAATTACTTCTTGATTCTAAATCTTCTAATGTCTTAAAAAAATTAAATTATATTACCAAAATGATGCCTACATAAAGTAGACATATGGTGAATGTTAATTAATATAGTTTTTTTATGAGGTACCACTATCTGTCTTCAAAGCAGAGAGAATCAAGTTTAGAAAACAGTGAGGTTTTTTTAATAAA
>ONZH01027824.1:0-78107 GCA_900303285.1 Rhinella marina
TGGCGCCCCAAGAGGTGAGACTCTTAAAAATTTTGTGGAGGCCCAAGAGGTGAGCCATAAATATATAATTTTTTTATTTACGGAGCAATTCTACGGCGGTTAAGGAGGAGGAGGAGGAGGTGGAGGAGGAAATGGCACTTCATACAGATGGCACTTCACTTTTGGCTGCTTTCCACTGTTGGAGAAGCAAAGTCCGGGTCAATCACTTGCTGTTCATTTTGATTAGCGTCAGCCTGTCGGCACTGTCGGTTGACAGGCGGCTGCGCTTATCGGTTATAATGCCCCCGGCTGCGCTGAACACCCTTTCTGATAGCACGCTGGCGGCAGGGCAGGCAAGCACCTCCAAGGCGTACAGGGACAGTTCCAGCC
Organism: Rhinella marina; assembly: GCA_900303285.1. Taxonomy (NCBI): domain Eukaryota; kingdom Metazoa; phylum Chordata; class Amphibia; order Anura; family Bufonidae; genus Rhinella; species Rhinella marina. The sequence goes on from ONZH01027824.1 coordinate 370, forward strand.
ACGTGTCCAACTTTGAGACCCAGTAAGTGTAGGACGCCGAGGGATCGGGGAGGACAGGGGTACGGTCTGCCAGGTACTCCCGCAACATCCGCCGATACTTGTCCCTCCTGCTGATAGCGGGCCCCGCAGTGATGGAAGTTGCACGAGTGGGTGCCATGAACGTGTCCCACACCTTGGAGAGTGTTCCCCTGGTGGCTGTGGGCCTGATCGATGTTGAGGGACTCTGGGAGACCCTCTCCTCTCTGCCGCCAGTGATGGTGGGTGGGAAAATCTCCATCATGTTCTGCACGAGTTCCCTCTGGTATTCCAGCAATCGATTCGTCCTCTCCTGTACCGGAATAAAAGAGGAGACGTTATCTTTATACCGGGGGTCCAGGATTGCGAATACCCAGTACAGTTTGTTCTCCACTATCCGGACAACACGTGTGTCCCGGGAAAAGCAGCCCAGCATGAAGTCAGCCATGTGTGCCAGACTCTGAATAGGCATGACCTCACTGCCCCCACCAGAAGGATCACTTGCCATTTCCTCCTCTTCCTCTTCCGCCTCCTCTCCGCCCCATCCGCGCTGAACCAATGGGACGCACACAGCCTGACTGCTACCCTCGCCGCCAGCATCCTCCTCCTCTTCCACAGCCACCTCCACGTCGTCCTCCTCCTCCTCATCCTCCTCCTCCTCCTGCAACTGCCACAGTGAAGCAGACAAAAGTGTGGTCTGACTGTGTAGCTCCGTTGCGTCTCCTCCTACCCCGTCTCCTCTGCGTGCAATGCGTTCTCCCTTATTGCGATGAGTGATTCTTTAAGGACGCATAGGAGCGGGATGGTTACGCTCACTATAGCGTCCTCGCTGCTGACCTTCTTGGTGGACTCCTCAAAGATACGCAGTACATCGCATATGTCTGCCATCCATGGCCACTCGTGGTTGGCAAACTGAGGGAGCTGAGTTGGAGGCACGCGTGGATTCATAATCTGGTACTCCATCAATGCTCTCTGCTGCTCACACACCCTGGCCAACATGGAATAGGTGGAATTCCAGCGAGTCGGCAGGTCGCACAACAGCCGATGTTCAGGCAAATGGAGGCGTTGCTGGAGTTTTTTTAAGCTAGCAGCAGCTACAGTTGACTTCCGAAAGTGAGCGCACAAGCGCCGCACTTTCACCAGTAGCTCTGCCAGGTTGGGGTAAGTCTTTAGAAATTTTTGGACTACCAGATTAAAAACGTACGGTATGGCATGGTACGTGATTGAGTTCGGCAAGCTCCAGAGCCGCCACCAGGTTACGGCCGTTATCGCACACGACCATGCCTGGTCCTAGCTGCAGCGGCGACAGCCACATCTCCGTCTGCTGCAATATGGCGTCCCTCACCTCTGGGGCGCTGTGCTTCCTGTCGCCCAAGCTGATGAGCTTAAGCACCGCCTGCTGACGTCTCCCCGCGCCAGTGCTGCAACGCTTCCAGCTAGCGGCTGAGGGCGATGTTAAGGCAGAGGAGGAGGAGGAGGAGGAGGGGGGTTTATCAGAACCCATGCTGGCAATCTTGGGCGGGGGTGGTAGGTAGGCCGTCTCTGTTTGCGACCCTGTCCCCGCTTCCACAACATTCACCCAGTGTGCCGTCAAAGAGATGTATCGTCCCTGGCCACAAGCGCTTGTCCACGAGTCGGTGGTCAAGTGGACCATTGCGCTGACTGCGTACCTCAGGGCCCGCCTGATGTTACGCGACACGTGCTGGTGCAGGGCGGGGACGGCACTCCGGGAAAAGTAGTGGCGGCTGGGGACGGAATAGCGAGGTGCGGCAGCCGCCATCAGGTCGCGGAAGGCCTGCGTCTCCACAAGCCTAAACGGCAACATCTCCAGGGCCAGCAGTTTGGAGATGTGGCAGTTTAAGGCTTGGGCTTGGGGGTGACTCGAGGCGTACTTCCGCCTGCGGTCGAACGCCTGCGAGATGGACAGTTGTTGGGACGAGGAGTGTGAAGGTGCAGGCGAAGAGGCGGGGGAAGGGGAGGCTGAAGGAGAAGGCCCCAAAGTAGCCAAGGCAGAGGCAGATGTGGAGGTGTCCTGGCTGGAGGTCTGGACCGCAGTGGCAGCACACAACAAAGGGGAAGAGGCAGTGGCAGCAGGACCGGGCGCAGGTTGTATTGCGTTTGCTCTCTCCCACTCAGCCCAGTGCTTGACTTCCAAGTGACGCCGCATGCCTGAGGTGGTCAGATTGCTCTTCTCAGAGCCCCTACTCAGTTTTGAGTGGCAGAGTGTGCAAACCGCGCTCAGTTTGTCATCCGCACAAACATTAAAAAATCTCCACACCACAGAAGTACGAGGCCTCGATGGGGGAGCTTCGCGCGACTGCCCACTGCCGGGAACAGCTTCGGCCGTGCTGGCTGTGGCCTCACTACTCTGTCTGGACTGTCCTCTGCCTCTGGACATCCCTCTGCCTCTGGACATCCCTCTGCCTCTGGACATCGCTCTGCCTGTGGACATCCCTCTGCCTCTTGCTGCCTTTTTTGGTGCTGCGCAGACCACCACCTCTCCACTGCTTTCCCCGCTGGACATCACCCCTGGCCAAGTGGGGTCGGTCATTTCGTCATCCACCACCTCCTCTTCCTCACTCTGCTCCTCCTCCTGCCCACTGGACATTCCAACAGCCTCCCTTGATGGCAACTGCGTCTCATCATCATCATCGCTCATGATAACAGATGCTGGTTCAGGGTCCACATCAGCAGGAGATGGCGAAAACTCAAGTGTTTGGGCATCACTACAAACAAATTCCTCTGCTAGCTCCTGGGATTCTTCCGGCACATCTGAAAAAGGACCCGAAAAGAGCTCCTGGGAGGGGTCAATGGTGGGATGACTCTGTTGGCCAGGTGTGGAGGAAGGAGGGTCAGAGTGAGACTGTGTGGATGACTGGCTGGTGGACAACTGTGTGGAAGCGCTATCGGCTATCCATTGCACCACCTGTTCAACCTGCTCAGGCCTCAACAGTGGTGTAACCCGCCCCCTGCTTAACTGTCCCATAAAGGCAGGGATTCTGGATGAGTGGGATCCTGGCTGCCCCTCACCAGCACGCATTGTATCCCCACTGGCTTCAACAAGGCCCCCAACCGCATTTCCGCGCCCCCGTCCTCGTCCACGTCCTATTCCGCTAGCCCCCCTCCGCATTTTATTTTTTTTTGGTTACAATATTTTTCCTTCACAGCCGTGTACTAACAGTTCAGACGGTGTGTTTTAACACCACGTATATAAAAATATTTTGCAAGAGAACGCACAGTACAGGTGCCAATGAAAAGGCCAATTTTTTTTATATTTCTAGGTATACAGCCGTGTACTAACAGTTCAGACGGTGTGTATTAACACCACGTATATAAAATTATTTTGCAAGAGAACTCACAGTATAGGTGCCAATGAAAAGGCCTATTTTTTAATATTTCTAGGTACATAGCCGTGTACTAACAGTTCAGACGGTGTGTATTAACACAACGTATATAAAATTATTTTGCAAGAGAACGCACAGTACAGGTGCCAATGAAAAGGCCTATTTTTTTAATATTTCTAGGTACAAAGCCGTATACTAACAGTTCAGACGGTGTGTATTAACACCACGTATATAAAATTATTTTGCAAGAGAACGCACAGTAAAGGTGCCAATGAAAAGGCCTATTTTTTTTATATTTCTAGGTACATAGCCGTGTACTAACAGTTCAGACGGTATGTATTAACACCACGTATATTAAATTATTTTGCAAGAGAACGCACAGTACAGGTGCCAATGAAAAGGCCTATTTTTTTATATTTCTAGGTAGACAGCCATGTACTAACAGTTCAGACGGTGTGTATTAACACCACGTATATAAAATTATTTTGCAAGAGAACGCACAGTACAGGTGCCAATTAAAAGGCCTATATATTTTATATTTCAAGGTACACAGCCGTGTACTAACTGTTCAGACGGTGTGTATTAACACCAGGTATATACAATTATTTTGCAAGAGAACGCACAGTACAGTTGCCAATAAAAGGCCTATATATTTTATATTTCAAGGTACACAGCCGTGTACTAACTTTTCAGACGGTGTGTATTAACACCAGGTATGTGAAATTATTTTGCAAGAGAACGCACAGTACAGTTGCCAATGAAAAGGCCTATATATTTTATATTTCAAGGTACACAGCCGTGTACTAACTGTTCAGACGGTGTGTATTAACACCAGGTATATACAATTATTTTGCAAGAGAACGCACAGTACAGTTGCCAATAAAAGGCCTATATATTTTATATTTCAAGGTACACAGCCGTGTACTAACTGTTCAGACGGTGTGTATTAACACCAGGTATGTAAAATTATTTTGCAAGAGAACGCACAGTACAGTTGCCAATGAAAAGCCTATATATTTTATATTTCAAGGTACACAGCCGTGTACTAACTTTTCAGACGGTGTGTATTAACACCAGGTATATACAATTATTTTGCAAGAGAACGCACAGTACAGTTGCCAATGAAAAGGCCTATATATTTTATATTTCAAGGTACACAGCCGTGTACTAACTGTTCAGACGGTGTGTATTAACACCAGGTATGTGAAATTATTTTGCAAGAGAACGCACAGTACAGTTGCCAATGAAAAGGCCTATATATTTTATATTTCAAGGTACACAGCCGTGTACTAACAGATCAGACGGTGTGTATTAACACCAGGTATATACAATTATTTTGCAAGAGAACGCACAGTACAGTTGCCAATGAAAAGGCCTATATATTTTATATTTCAAGGTACACAGCCGTGTACTAACTGTTCAGACGGTGTGTATTAACACCAGGTATGTGAAATTATTTTGCAAGAGAACGCACAGTACAGTTGCCAATGAAAAGCCTATATATTTTATATTTCAAGGTACACAGCCGTGTACTAACTTTTCAGACGGTGTGTATTAACACCAGGTATATACAATTATTTTGCAAGAGAACGCACAGTACAGTTGCCAATGAAAAGGCCTATATATTTTATATTTCAAGGTACACAGCCGTGTACTAACTGTTCAGACGGTGTGTATTAACACCAGGTATGTGAAATTATTTTGCAAGAGAACGCACAGTACAGTTGCCAATGAAAAGGCCTATATATTTTATATTTCAAGGTACACAGCCGTGTACTAACAGATCAGACGGTGTGTATTAACACCAGGTATATACAATTATTTTGCAAGAGAACGCACAGTACAGTTGCCAATGAAAAGGCCTATATATTTTATATTTCAAGGTACACAGCCATGTACTAACTGTTCAGACGGTGTGTATTAACACCAGGTATATACAATTATTTTGCAAGAGAACGCACAGTACAGTTGCCAATGAAAAGGCCTATATATTTTATATTTCAAGGTACACAGCCGTGTACTAACTGTTCAGACGGTGGGTATTTACACCTGGTATACAAAAAGGGTATTGCAGGCACACAGAACCCAGAACACTAGAGCCAAATAAACTGTATTTAAAAAAAAAAAAAAAGTACACAGCCGTATACTGACAGAAGATCAGATGGTGCATATACACACTAGGTATATAACAGGGTTTTGCAGCCAAAAAGAACGCAGAACAGTAGTGCCAAATATAGTTTGGTATGTAGCAGATCACCTAATACACTAATGCCTCTCTCTGTCCCTACTCCAGCAGCTATCCCTGAATACAGCAGCCGTTCTCTGTAAAGTGTATATTGTAGTAAAGCTATCACTGTACTGCACTATAGTAGCCCTGATAAGGGCTTTTAATCACGCTCCTGCCTGTCCAACAGCTAAAACCTGTCTCTCCCTTCTCCAGCCTCTGTCCCTGACTAAGTTCACGCAGCATATGCGTACGAGCAGGAAGAGCTGAGTTTTTAATATTCGAGGTCACATGGTTTTTCCAGCCAATCCATGTAGACGCCGTTTTTGCGCTGCCAGCGTGCTCCGCGGGCCTGTCATACCCCCCCTGCATGGTGATTGGTGGAAAAAGAGCGCCAGGGAAGGTGGGAGGGGAAACGAATTCTAAGTGCGCCATCGCCGTTATACTCGATTGAAATCGAGTATGCCGAATAGCGTAGTATTCGATCGAATATGTCAGTACAGACATCTCTCCCATGATCTATTTATCCCCAGGACTGTGATGAGGGGACATCTTCTGCGTCTGGAGGAAAGAAGTTTTGTATACAAACATAGAAGAGGATTCTTTACGGTAAGAACAGTGAGACTATGGAACTCTCTGCCTGAGGAGGTGGTGATGGTAAGTTCACTAAAAGAGTTCAAGAGGGGCCTGGATGTATTTCTGGAGGGTAATAATATTACAAGTTATAGTTACTAGAGATGGGTCGTTGATCCAGGGAGTAATTCTGATTGCCTGATTGGAGTCGGGAAGGAATTTTTTCCCTAAAGTGGGGAAAATTGGCTTCTACCTCACAGGTTTTTTTTTGCCTTCCTCTGGATCAACTTGTAGGAAAACAGGCCGAACTGGATGGACAGATGTCTTTTTTCGGCCTTATAAACTATGTTACTATGTTACTATGTTAGGCGTTGGTGGGTGGAAATCCTGGCTGATCCACGCCTGATTCATCTTGACGAAGGTGAGTCTTTCCACATTTTGGAAGGACAGGCAAGTTCTCATTGGGGTAACTATGGCCCCCGCCGCACTGAACACCCGCTCTGATGCCACACTACTAGCCGGGCAGGACAGCTTCTCCAGTGCAAACTCGGCCAGTTGCGGCTACAAATTCAGTTTGGCTGCCCAGTAGTCCAGCGGATCTTCAATGTGGGGTGGCAGGGTGCTGTCCAAGTAGGCCACTAGCTGCTGGTTCAGGGTCTGCTCCTGGACTACCTGCTGCTGCTGGTGAGTACTTTCCACACTTGGCGGGTGAAGAAAGCTGCTCATCAGCGACTCCAGACTCAAGTTGCTGCTGATGGAGCTGGTACTGCTAAAAATCCCAGACACCCCACAGCAGCCTTGGAAGTGGTACATGAGCGCTGTGGGACCCCCCGGTCAGACCTGCGAAAGGATGGACGATGACGCAGAGAGGCAGCAGCCAACTGACTACATAGGATGTCTGTATAGTACTTCAGTTTGTCCTCCCTCTCAGCAGGTGAAAAAAAGGTCCCCATTTTTAGACCGGTAGCTAGGGTCCAAGAGGGTGGAGAGCCAGAAGTCATCCCTCTGCCGTATGGTGAATATTCGGCTGTCACTACGTAAGCAAGTGAGCATGCATCGGGCCATTTGCGCAAGTGACTCAGAGGGACTCCCTGCCTCCAACTCCACTGTATACTGCCATGGTGTCTCTGGGTCATCTGCCTCATCTTCCTCATCTCCCTCTACCTCCTCTGGCTGCTCCTGCTCCTCCTCTTCTGTCACCTGGGTAGAAAAACCACTAAATGCTTGTGCTCCAATGTCCTCCTCCTCCTCCAGTTCAACACCCACCGGACTCATGTGGCCATGAGATGCAGGCTCCACGTCTCCAGTCCCCTGACCAGAAAGATTTTGCAGCATCTGTTCCAGGACATGAAGCAGTGGAATGACGTTGTTCATACCGTAGTCCTGGCGACTGACAAATAACGTGGCCTCCTCAAAGGGCCTGAGCAAGCGGCAGGTGTCACGCATGAGCTGCCACTGGCTGCCATCAAAATTACACAGGGGAGTACTCCTTTCCACTTGGATCATTAAGAAATCATTATGGCCTTTCTCTGTTCGTACAGTCGGTCCAACATATGGAGGGTAGAATTCCAATGGGTGGAAACGTCACATATCAGCCTATGTTGGGGGATGCCATTCTGCTGCTGAAGCTCAAGGAGGGTGTGTTTGGCGCTGTAGGAATGGTTGAAGTGCATGCAAAGTTTCCAGGCCATTTTTAGAATGTTTTGCAGTTGTGTATAAGACTTGAGGAACCAATTAACAACCAGATTAAATACGTGTGCCATGCAGGGCACATGGCTCAGCCCTCCTTGGTGCAGCGCGGACACCATGTTCTTTCCGTTATCTGTCACCATGGTTCCGATTTTTAGTTGTCGCGGAGAAAGCCAGCAATCGATTTCTTCTTTCATGATGCAGAGCAGTTTCTCCCATGTGTGACTTTGTTCACCCAGGAAAACCAGGCGCAGTACTGCGTGACACCGCCGTGCCCTGCACATATGGTATGCTGGAGGAGCACTATGGCTTGGCCCTGCAGTGGAGGCTGAGGTGGTGGAGATGGAGCCGGACATTAGTGCAGGATCAGCAGTTTGACAACAAGGAGGAGAAAGTGGCATCACCTGATCAAGTTGCTCGTGTGGCTGGGCAGGAAGCGTATTGACCCAGTGGGCCATAAAGGACATGTACTGTCCCTGACCGTAGTTGCAACTCCACACGTCAGCGCTGCCGTGCACTTTGGCAGACACCGACAGGCTCAAGGACTGGGCCACCTTTACTTCTACATATTTGTGCAGGGCTGGGACTGACTTTTTGGCAAAGAAATGACGGCTTGGGATTCTCCACCTCGGCTTGGCACAAGCCATCATTACTCTGAATGGTGCAGAGTCCACCAGTTGAAAAGGGAAGGACTGCAGCACAAGCAACTTGGACAGGAGCATGGTCAGCTTCTGCACTGTAGGATGGCTGGATGCGCACTGCTGTCTCTTTGCAATCGCCTCGGTGAATGACTGCTGCCATAATGAGAAGCGAGGAATAAGAGGAGGAGGAGCAGGAGCATCTGGAGCAGTAGATAATGACAGACAGCTCCCTTCGGCAGAGGTGCTGGAGCCTTGACTACCTGAAATGGGATGCGTGCCACTGGGTGATGCTGCTGTTGCTGCTGCCGACTGGACCGCCACATCTGAGCAACGGTTCTCCCAGTCCACTTTGTGGTGACGCTGCATATGTTGGCACAGGGCCGTGGTGCCAACATTAGCACCCTGGCCACGCTTCACTTTCTGACCACAGATTCTACATATAGCCATGTTCACCTCCTCAGGCGTCTTAACAAAAAAATTCCACACCGCCGAGTAGGCGATTTTACCACTAACACTCTGCACTGACTGAGTGGTACCTCCGCTGCCTGGCTGAGCCCCTGTGCCGCTCTTTTCAAGGCTGGAAAGTACCAGCGAAGAGTGCGGTCTATCACGTGCCTGTTTGGCTCTCAATCTCGCACTGCTGCCATTCCGCTGACTAACGGCCACACTACCCACTTTCTGCCTGCACCGCTACCTCATGCGCAAGCTGTCAGTCTCGTCTGAAGATGATGATAATGATGATGAAGCCCTTGCTTCACCCGGCTCCAAAGTGCGGTCGGCTACATCATCATCAACTACAGTTTGCACATCGCTAATGTCCTCCTCAACTGTCTCGGTGTACAAAGCCTGACCGCTCTCAACATCACCTCCCACTACACTCTCCTCATCAGTACTTGACCGCCTACTGGGAGGAGCAGATTTCTGCCCCACCTCTTGACTTCCAAGTAGCTGCTGACTGACCTCAAGTAGTTCGTCCTTGCTGTATAGTGGCGCAGAGCCCATAGCATATAGTACTTCTCTGGCTGAGGGAACCAAAAAGGACAGAGGCAGGTTGAGGACAGGTGAGGGCACTGGAGCTGCTCCAGGCCCATGCCAACTAAGGGTTGTGTCTGACGAACCCACCGACTCTTGGCTGGGGGTTTCAGATGTCATCTGGGAGGAAGTGGATGACTGAGTCAACCATTCAAGAACATCTGGGTTGGTGGTCAACACACGACCACTAGATGACACTGGTAGCTGTGGCCTCGCCGAGTGACCCCTAATGCCACGTCCCCTTCCTCTGCTGAGACCTGTGTCATTCCAGAAACATTTGTGCCACTGCCCCTCCCCTGTGAAGGGCCTGTCATCCCTATGTCTGACATACTGTTTGATAAAAAAAATTAAAATAAAAGGAAATTAAGACTCCCCCAAAAAATATACTTTGCTCACTGCCTTGCACAACTGCTTAACTATTTCTTTAAGAAATACTGTCACCCACAGAGTGGGTTAACAATAGGTTGCTGAACTGCAGTACAATGGGTTACTGCACAACACTACACACTATATGCCGATTTTCTTTTTCTATGGCGACTGACGCTGCAAATAGTTATTTAAAATGAACAACCCCACAAACACAGATTCACTGTTTTTTTGGCAATTTAACTTCACTGAAGAAGTTAGCATTATATGGCGCTTGTCTGTTTGGTTGGCGAATAAAGCCGCAAATAGTTATTCAAAATGAACAAACCCACAAACACGTATTCACTGTTTCTTTGGCAAGTCAACTTCACTGACTACGTTAGCACTATATCACGCTTTTCTGTTTGGATGGCGAATAAAGCCGCAAACAGTTATTTAAAATGAACAAACCAACAAACACGGATTCACTGTTTTTTTGGCAAGTCAACTTCACTGACTACGTTAGCACAATATCACGCTTTTCTGTTTGGATGGCGAATAGCACCGCAAATAGTTATTTAAAATGAACAAACGCACAAACAAGGATTCACTGTTTTTTTGGCAATTCAACTACACTGAACTACGCTGCAACTATTTCTTTCACATTTACAAGCTGCCAAACACGGATTATATATGTTTCTCCCCAAACACAACCCAAAAGATATTTTTTTTAAATGTTTTTTTTTTTATTATTATTTATTTTATTTTTTTAAATGTACCTCAAACAAGGCTCTGACCCTTTTACTGCACTGCAAAAAGCGACACTAGTGGTGCTTCTTTGAATAAAGCACCCAAAACAGCCTTTAGAACAGAGTGCAGTGCTGTTTAACAGGCTTACCCCTATGCCCACTCACTGCTGCTCAGTGTAGCAGAATAGCGATTTCACTGCCTGATAATCCCCTATGGATTCTGTCTAGAAATTATCCCTCTCCTATCCCTGCAATTCAGATTATCTATCCCTGATCTCCTCATTTCTTTTCTTTAGTTTTTCTTTCACTTGCCCTATCCCTCCTGACGTCTGTCTGTGGTCTAAAATCAATAGCAAATGGCGGATTCCAGCGCTGCAGAGCTATTTATAGGGCTGTGACATCATAGGACCTGGCTGGCTGCTAATTGGCTACATGTCTACATGTGATCGCATTGTGGGTGTTTACTTCTTTGTCCCAGAAATCCTTCCCCCATGTCATGCCATGTGCTTGTGGCCATTTTTTGAAAAAAAAAAAAAGATTCATTACTACGAATCGCCATGAAATTCGCTTTTGTTGCGAATCGAATTTTCCATGAAATTTGTAACGAATTCCATTTCGTCAGCTTCGATTCGCTCATCTCTAGTCTAGACCTGTCATGGCTACCTCTGGCACTCCAGCTGTGATAAAACTAAAACTCCCAAGATGCTTGGCTGTTCTCAGAACTCCATAGAAATGAATGGAGCATGCTGAAAGTCATAGTTTTACCACAGATGTAGTGCTGGAGGTTAGCCATCACTGGTCTAGACAGTCTATTTAAGCCTATGCCATCAATAGGGTTAGAAATCTGGCCACTGACTGCAGTAGAGCTAAACTTTCATAGAACTTTAAAAAACAAAATATTTTGCCAATATTGCATAATGTGATACATCATTGCCAAGATTTAATCACAAGTTCTGAAGAATACTAACTTACTAAAAATCATTTCATGGCAAATACAAAACTGTAGATTTTACAAAATGAATATGGGGAAACAAGATATCTTTCCTAACCTGTTGTCAACTTTCATGAAAGCAAAAAGAGTCATTTTCCCACCTTACTTACAGACAACTGAGCATTGCTATCTAAAACTCACCTAAACAGTGTCATTGCTTATAATTTCACTACTGTTTTTAAAGAAAAAAAAAGTAAAATTGATGGTGTGTGTAAAATTAAGGTATGGGAGGATTACTTTTTGCCGTAAACCTATAATCACTGTTTCACATCATCAAAATTTCAGCACATCAGATTCATTCTCTATTGAACTCTAGCATTGTGAACGCAGAACGAAGGGACTGAGATTTTCTAAACGCCTATATTCCAGCACACAATACTGCCTACTCTCACATATCAGCACTATCATTATAAAACCCTCATCTTCTGTCTTAATATTCCAGAGTATGTTTCACTAGGATGCCCTTAAGCGAAAGGTAAATCAATATATCTTCCACCAGTCCATAATACTTGAAGGCAAACATGCAAAGGGTTATTAAAATTCAGATATAAATCAAATTATCTTTTCCAGTGTTTGCAACTGTTGCTAGACCATAACTCCTGTGATCTTCTATGGCATATGGTGCTAAACAAAACTTTGAAATTGGCTTAGTTTCATAACCCTGCTATTGGCAGTAATATTGAGTCAAACATAGGCATGACATGATATGAGGCTTGTATAAAACTGGAAAGCTTCAAAAGTGTTCCACAGTTATTACCACATAGAGTGATACATGTCAGATTTTAAACAATAAGCCACCTTTTGCTTTGATTACTGCTTTGCACACTCTTGGCATTCTCTTTATGAGCTTCAAGAGGTAGTCACCAGAAATGGTTTTCACTTCATAGGTGTGCCCTGTCAGGTTTAATAAGTGGGATTTCTTGCCTTATAAATGGGGGTGTTGGGTTGGGTTGTGTTGGGCAGAAGTCAGGTGGATAGTCCTGATAGTCCTACTGAATAGACTGTTAGAATTTGTATTATGGCAAGAAAAAAGCAGCTAAGTAATGAAAAACAATTGGCCATCATTACTTTAAGAAATGAAGGTCAGTCAGTCCGTAAAATTGGGAAAACTTTGAAAGTGTTCCCAAGTGCAGTCGCAAAAACCATCAAGCGCTACAAAGAATCTGCTGCGGAGGATAAGGTTATCCGAGTTACCAGCCTCAGAAATCGCAGGTTAACAGCAGCTCAGATTAGAGACCAGGTCAATGCCACACAGAATTTTAGCAGCAGACACATCTCTACAACAACTGTTAAGAGGAGACTGTGTGCAGCAGGCCTTCAATCTTAAAATAGCTGCTAGGAAACCACTGCTAAGGACAGGCAACAAGCAGAAGAGACTTGTTTGGGCTAAAGAACACAAGGAATGGACATTAGAGCAGTGGAAATCTGTGCTTTGGTCTGATGAGTCCAAATTTGAGATCTTTGATTCCAACCACTGTTTCTTTGTGCGATGCAGAAAATGTGAACGGATGGACTCTACATGCCTGGTTCCCACCGTGAAGCATGGAGGAGGAGGTGTGATGGTGTGGGGGTGCTTTGCTGGTGACACGGTTGGGAATTTATTCAAAATTGAAGGCAAACTGAATCAGCATGGCTACCACAGCATCTTGCAGCGGCATGCTATTCCATCCAGTTTGCGTTTTCTTTGGACCATCATTTATTTATCAACAGGACAATGACCCCAAACACACCTCCAGGCTGTGTAAGGGCAATTTGACCAAGAAGGAGAGTGATGGGGTGCTACGCCAGATGACCTGGCCTCCACAGTCACCAGATCTGAACCCAATCGAGATGGTTTGGGGTGAGCTGGACCACAGAGTGAAGGCAAAAGGGCCAACAAGTGTTAAGCATCTCTGGGAACTCCTTCAAGACTGTTGGAATACCATTTCAGGTGACTACCTCTTGAAGCTCATCAAGAGAATGCCAAGAGTGTGCAAAGCAGTAATCAAAGCAAAAGGTGGCTACTTTAAAGAACCTAGAATATAAGACATATTTTCAGTTGTTTCACACTTTTTTGTTAAGTATATAATTCCACATGTGTTAATTCATAGTTTTGATGCCTTCAGTGTGAATCTACAATTTTCATAGTCATGAAAATACAGAAAACTCTTTGAATGAGAAGGTGTGTCCAAACTTTTGGTCTGTATTGTGTGTCACCTTTATTTATGAAAAAATCCCAACTTTACCAAAAATTTTGAAAAATTCACAATTTTCTAAATTTTAATCTCTCTGCTTTTAAAATTGAAAGTGATACCTCATAAAATATTTATTATTTAACATTTCCCATATGACTACTTTATGTTTGCATCATTTTGTAAATTTCTTTTTTTTTTTTTGGGGGGGGGACATTAGAAGGCTTAGAATTTTAGAGGCAATTCTTAAAATTTTTAAGAAAATTTCCAAAACCCACTTTTTAAGGACCAGTTCAGGTCTGAAGTCACTTTGTGGGGCTTACATAGTAGAATCCCCCCATAACTTAACACTGTTGCTTAACACTGATTTTATCAACTTTTTTAACCCTTTAGGTATTCCACAAGAATTAAAGGAAAATGGAGATGAAATTTCTAAATTTCACTTTTTTGGCAGATTTTCCATTTTAGTCCATTTTTTCTTTAACACATCTAAGGTTAACAGCCAAACAAAACGCAAATATTTATTACCCTGATTCTGCGGTTTACAGAAACACCCCACATATGGTGGTAAACTGCTGTAAGGGCGCATGACAGGGCACAGAAGGAAAGGAGCGATTTTGCTGGACTGGTTTTTAGACGCCATGTCCCATTTGAAGCCCCCCAGATGCACCCTATACTACAAACAATCAAAGAGTGACCCCATTTTGGAAACTACGGGATAAGATTACAGTTTTATTGGTACTATTTTGGGGTACATATGATTTTTAATCGCTCTATATTTTTTTTTGGGAGGCAAGGAAGAATGGATGTTTTGGTACTGTTTTTTAATCATGTTCATCTGACAGGTTAGATCATGTGGTATTTTTATAGAGCAGGTTGTTACGGACGCAATGATATCAAATATGTCTATTTTCTTTGTTTCAGTTTTACATAATAAAACATTTTTTAGAAAAAATATGTTTTTGTGTCTCCATTTTCTGAACGCCATATCTTTTTTATTTTTTATTTTTTCTTCTGATCGTCTTGGGCAGGGGCTCATTTTTTGCAGGAAGAGTTGAAATTTTTATTGGTACCATTTTTGGGTACATATGATTTTTTGATTATTCATTATTACACTTTTTGGGGCAAGGTGACTCAAAAATTGGTAATTTTGGCACAGCTTTTATTTATTCATTTTTACTGCATTCTCCTGAGGATTTAGGTTATGTGAGATTTTTGTAGAGCAGGTTGTTACAGACGTGGCGATACCTAACATGTCTACTTTTTTATTTATTTATTTAAGGTTTATACAATAATATCATTTTTGAAACAAAATAAAGTCATGTTTTATTGTCTCCCTAGTGTGAGAGCTGTAGTTTTTTATTTTTTGGGTGATTGTCTCAGGTAGGGGCTAATTTTTTGCGGGATGAGATGCCCATTAGATTGGTACTATATTGGGGGGCATACACCTTTTTGATTGCTTGGTATTACGCTTTTTGTGTCGTAAGGTGACAAAAAAATTTTTGACATAGTTTTTATTTCATTTTATTTCTGTGTTGATCTGAGGGGTTAGGTCATGTGATATTTTTGTAGAGTAAGTTGTTACGGACGCGGCGATACCTAACATGTCTAGGGTATTTTATTATTTTATTTATTTTTACTAAATTATAAATGTGCGTATATGGAAAAAAATCTTTTTTTACATTTTTCATTTTGTTTTACACTTTTTTTTACACTTTTTTTTTACACTTTTTTGACTCAGACCCACTTGGTTCTTGAAGATCCAGTGGATCTGGTGTCTCTATAATACTTTGCAGTACACTATATAGTGTACTGCAGTGCATTTTTGCTTTACACTAAGCCTGATAAGGCTCCTGCCTTTAGCAGTAGCCTGGTCAGGCTTGATATACCATGGCAAGCTGGATGCCTGTGAAGGGGTCCAGTTGCCATGGTTACCACCGGGACGCTGCTATAGCAGAGCAGTGCCCCAATGGGAGGGAGAGGGAGCTCCCTCTCTTCTGGCCACACCATCGGTGCACTGCCAGCGCACTGCAGCGCCCGATGGGAGAGGGAGATTCCTCCCTGTTAACCCCTTCCATGCCGTGGTCCCTACAGACCGCGGCATGGAAGGGTTAAATGGCCGCCATCACTGCCAGCAGCGATGTCGGCCGTTACTTTAGATTGATATCTGTATGTTACCGCTGACAATCTAATACCGCTCGGCCATCCTGAAATTGGTGGGGGAATGAAGGGGGGTGTTACTACTTATATTCTGTGGGTGGGGAGGGCGGGTTGACGGCTGGGTCCCGCTCTGCCATCCTGAAAATAGCAGCGCCTGATCGGAGCTGCACTGCTGAATACTGCGATTGGTCACTCAAAATCTGACTTACCAATCGCAGGGATTCTAAGGCAGGGACCACTGTGAATTTTCCCCTGCCGGATGCCCGGACAGCTCTGCTGTCCGTGACACCCATTTGCATGCAAGTGTCACCGCAAGTGTACTTGGAGTGACACTTGGAGCTCATGACGTACTGTGCACGTCATGATGCGGTAACTAACACCACATCATGACGTACATAGTATGTCATTAGTCAATAAGGGGTTAACTGATCAAACCATGAAAGGCCTTAATATTCATCTCAGATGCCGTGATCAGCAATAAACGCTGCATCTGAGGGGTTCAATGACTGTGGTCGGTGCAATCGTTGTTCCCTGTCATTGCACCTGCCACTAACAAAGAAATATGCTGAATTTGTAAAATTCAGCAAAGCAGCCAAGTTGAATTTTTAAGAACTTCACTCATCTCTAATAGTTATCTTGAGAAATCTTCCTCCTTTGACATGGCACTTCTGGGCATTCCTTTGTTATCTTATTATAGTTATCTTGAGCAATCTTCCTCCTTCGTCCACATGGCACTCCTGGGCATTCGTTTGGTTTTTTGTGACACTTAGCCTAAGTAACGCCATTTGCTCATGTACTCTAATAGCTGCCACATTGGACATGTCCTTATATACATATCACAGTCTAATATTTGAAAGGGCATGGCCAAGTGACATGGACAAAAAAATAATCCAAGATGCCAAGAGAGTGCCCATAAATGATCTTTAGCAAAAGGCACCTTCTGAAATTTTCCTAAAAGTATAAAAAAAATTAAACTATAAGGCTTGCATTTGAACAGAATTAGGATACTGTCACATTCACGTTACTTCTATATGGTTTTGAGATCCGGCAGGGGATCTCAAAACCTGAGCAACATGCTTCCATCCTAATAATACAACCCACTAAGTCCTTTCAGAATGGATCCAGTTGTGTTACCGTATATGAAGAAACCATGTCCAAAAGAACAGATCCAGCACCCTTGACTTATATGATTTTTAGTGCCAGATCCGGTTTGTTCAGTTTCCCAGTGCCGCACATAAAAACGCTGCTTGCAGCAATATTGTGTCCGGCATGGGAATGCAAGAAACCTGAATGGAATCCATTCTGGTGAACTCTGTTCCAATTTGTTCAGTTTTATCCCCATTGACAATGAATGGGGACAAAACTGAAGCGTTGTGCTGTGGTTATGAGATCCTATGCCAGATCTCAAAACCCAGAAAGCACAATGCTCATGTGAAAGTAGCTTTATAGAATGTTGCCAATGTAAAATATTACTCAGAATAAAAACAATTACTTTTTTGAACTTTATTCTCTTTTCTCAAAAAAATGGTTTTGTCTCTTTTGTCCCCAAGTGAGGAATATTTATGGTTGCGTTGCCATTCCCTTCGGTATGGCTTTACTTTGTAATATTTGTTTCTCATCAACAGTTGAGGCATATTCCAAGAAATATTCTACAGTTATGTTCTTTTTTTATCAGTAATTGTTCCATTTATTAAAAGTCATTTATGTAGTTTTAATTTTGTTACTTTATTTATTTTTTTTGTCTCAAAGTTATATTCGTATGTGTACTGTAATTTCCCATTCTCTGTTATTTTATAGGAACAGAAAAATTAAATAACATCATTGCCTGATCCATCATATGATAGACACCAACAGTGTTCGATTTTTGGGTCCATTGGGTTTCCATTATGCTGTCCATTATATTTTGGACAAAATAGTGCAGACATTAACCTTGCTTTAATGGGTCTGTCCAAAGACATACACTACTATGTTATAAATTATAATGTCCTGCAAGATTTAATTTAGCATTACACATTTACACATTTATTGCCTGTATGCTTCCTGTATGAAGATCTGAACTGCTCTCATGTGAACCCATCCGTTCGCTGCTCAGAAACATAGTGAAATCATAATCATTTTTCTCCAGGCCATCTTGTCACATTGCCACCCAACTCATTTGCAATGGTGTGTATTGGGTGGGTAGTAGGAGACACCAACAGAAAAGTATCATTCACTAAAGTACAGTGAATTATACCATTCTGTCAGTGCCTTCCACTACCTGCCCAATAAATATGGTGTATATATGCAAGGCGGAAGTATGCTTCAATAGAAATGTGTTTTTATGTGGTAAATTCATTTACTGCATTTAATGCACATAGATTTAGTAGACCATTAATTGCCACCACTAGATGGAGCTGGTGTAACCCTCGCTGTATAGAGAGAAGTGGTTAGAACAGAGCAAAGAGAGCACATTATAAATGTCAGAGCTGAGAGCAAAGTCAGTCCTAGATTAGGTACCAGTCAGAGCAAAGCCAAAATAAAAAAATAAGTTTATATACTAAAAAAGCATTCCAGTGTTGACAAGAGGTGTGAGTAGAATTGTTTCGAAGTGTAAAGGCTTCAGGCCTGGAAAACTTTACTAAAGGCAGAATTCAGATATGCCCAGCATACTATATCCCTCTGAGGAAACCTGTAGTAACTTTAACTGTGAGCATAGCAACCTGCACAAAAGGTGCAGACAGAGCATAGTCTGATGTTGGAGTCTGCTGTACAAGAGAATTGTTGCATCCCTATTTTTGGATGCGTATGCAAAAGTCAGATAGAGAAGTTCAATGTGAGGAGAATTGCTTTAAAGAGACATCTCGGCCTATTAACCACATGTGCAGCCATTTAACTTGTAAATTTGCATCTTGTCCAAGAACCACAAGTCCATGCATCCTGAGAACTGTAACTGATGTACCTTAACTTAACTTATTTATTTATTTATTTATTTATGTAGTAAAGAACTGTATGCTGTTGGCTTCATTGTTCCCTGCACTGCTACACTGCACAGTTATCTGTGTTGCACCTCACAATTCATCACCAACAAACTACCATCAAGCAGGAAAATTCCTAGAATCAGGGTGTGCTCCGAAGGGAAGAATGGTGCACCTTTTCCATCACTGCATGGCGCAGGGGAGCATCAGAGTGAGTAACAACTACAACCTTCATTATTGCTAATATTACTCCTATCTACTACTGTCTTCTCCTCTTCTCTCTCTCTCTCTCTCTCTGTATTCTGCATACATATACTGTGTATAAGTTTTCCCACATCAATCGGTACTCAATCCCCCTTAATGACACACTTTTTTATGCTGAATTTTATATTGATGTTCTATCCTCAGGACAGGATATCAATATGACATCAAGGAATAATGTGGCCCCTTCATATAGTTGATTGGCGGAGGCCCGGGTGGCTGACCCCAGCTGATCTGATATTGATGACCTAGTTCATCAATATCAAATTCAAGTTAACGCCAGATGAGGTTTGGAACTCTGCAGTTATTGAGTCAGCAGAGCGCTGGTAACTTTTATGCATTATTCACTTTAGAACTCAGATACTGTGACTTTATTAGGTCTACCACTTCATGGTTGAATTGCTGTAGTACCTAAATCATTCCATTATACAAAAATACCACTCCCAGTTGATGAGGGAATATCTAGGAGGGAAATTTCACAAACTGACTAGTTACAATGGGGGCATACAGTTACAGGACCGCACTGGAATTTAGTGAGCTCTTTAGCACAATCCATTCTTTCACAAATGGGGGTGTGTCCATGCTCTTCCTATCACAACTCAGGAGGAAGTTAAAGGATGATATTGAACATGTGTGGCCATTTCAGTGAACAGGACAAAGAAATAAGAAAAAAAATCAAACAGCAGTTGGTGCTATACAGATGCATTTTTATTGAATAACTCAGTTGTTATTCTAATTTTTAATTACATACAATTACAAAAGATTTCAGATCCAGATACTGGGTTGAAAACTGTAGAATATTTTTTGTGGGACAACCTCTATAACCCTTTCACGACCGGAGGTTTTTTCGGTATTGCGTTTTCGTTTTTTGCTCCTTGCCTTCATACAGCCATAACTTTTTTTATTTTTCTGCTCACATAGTTGTATGAGGGCTTGTTTTTTGCGGGACAAGTTGTACTTTCAAATGCCACCATTTATTATTGGATATGGTGTAGTGGGAAGCGGGAAAAAAATTCCAAATCGGGTGAAATTGCAAAAAAAACACTATTCCGCTACAGTTTTCCGGGTTTTTTATTTACGGCGTTCGCTGTTCATTAAAACTGATCAGTTACTTTCATTCTACAGGTCAGTACGAATCCAGCGGTACCTAACATGTTTAGTTTTTCTTGTGTTTTGATAGTGATAAAAAAATGATAAAGTTGTTTTTTTTTTTTTTTTTTTTTGGTCGTCATATCTTGACCCCGATAACTTTTTGGCATTTATGTGTACGGAGCTGTATGGGGGCTCATTTTTTGAGGGGCGATCTGAAGTTTTTATTGATACCATTCTGGGGTGTGTCTGACTTTTTGATCGCTTTCAATTTAATTTTTTTTAGAAAAAAAAGTGACAAAAACCGTCAAATCGCCATTTGGACGCTTTTTTCCGCCACACAATTCGCCGTATTGGAAATTTTTTTTTTAGTTTAAAAGTATGGGCGTTTTCACGGTGATACCCATGATGTCTATATTTATTGTTATTTAGGTATTTATTTTTTAATTATACGGAAAGGGGGGTGATTTAAACTTTTATATTTTTTTATTTTTTATATATTTTTTAACATTTTTTTAATTTTTTTTTTAATTATTTGAAAGCTCAAATATAACTAATATATTGTACTTTTAATTTTTTCACTATGAGCAATCTCTGATTTTTAATCTTGAATTAAAACTCATGATTGCTCATTTCTTATCCTGGCCTGCCATCTAGTGGCCAGAATAAGAATTGCACTTTGAAAGCTGTAATCCTCACCAGCGAGGATTACAGCTTTCATAACGTGTACAGACGGCCCGATTGGCAAACTGCTTCCGGGTACAGACGCCACCGGAAGCCATCAGAGGGGCCCAGAAGAAAAGAGAGGCCCATAGGAAGACGCCGCCGATGGCTATCCTAAGGATAGCCGATGGCTATCCTAAGAATAGGTCTTCAATGGTAAAATCCTGGAAAACCCATTTAAGTGATTTGCATTCTAATCAACTTTCTTCATAAAATGTGGGCACACATATATGCATTTACTATTTTCATGATTCTTCAACTGGTACAGTATGTCCCTAAGTCCATATCTGATGCTTTGCATCTTGGCTACTTGTGAACATACATAAAAAGGTAATTCAGGAAATCAGAATACACAGGGATCGTTTATAGCATGGATATAAATAGAAAAATGATGATATATAAATAAAAGATAGCTCTCTCCCCGACTTTTAGCTCTTTAACCCAATGATAGCAATAAAGGAACTTGTTAATAAAACAATTTGGCCTTTTGGCCACAGGAAAACATTCTCACTTTTGGCAACAAGAAAACATTCCCCCATTTTGCTTTAATAGCAAGAGTCAAAAAGCATTGCTATCCAGTTATCATCAGATTGATTCATGCTAATGATATGCTTGTCAGTACATAGGCAAGCAAGCATACAGCTTGCCATGATCGCCAGCGTGCCCGATGACCCATTTTTTTCTGGTTTCAACCCAACTGCAATGGTTGGTCATCATAGCCCGTGTCATCATCATCAACCTCCTGCTCCTCCACCACCAACTCCACTTCTACCTTCAGTGGCAGCTCCTCATCCTACTCCTCCACTTCCTTTTCCACTCAGTAATAGGATTATGTGTTTAGGGGGTATAGCTGGGGCTATTATTCATTATTTGATGCTAGTATTAAGTGTAGTCTTCTACCACCCTTCTTTTTTTCTTGTGTCATATGACACTTCGATCACATGATCGCAATCTGCTGGACGTGCTTGCAGGAGGATACACCCTGTGCGTGTGGATGTATGATGTGAAGTGGGGCTTGGCTTATATGATTTTCTTTTTTTTTTTTTTTATATTTTTTTTTTCTTTTACAAAATGACAATCATAAAAAAGAACAGCTCATTACAATCAATTCATATTAACCCACCAGTCACCACCACCCCTCCACCCCACCCCATAGGTCGATTAGGCACAGTTTTCCTTCCAATACAACTACTATTTTTTCATAACCTCTCTGGTGCCTTTCCCAGATTTTTTATTCCTCCTGATAATAACTTCATATAGCAGTCTCTATCCACTTTCTAGCAATGGCCAACCTTGCTGCAAAGAACATTCCGTATATTACTGCTTTCACTACCGAGCCAATATTATACTCCATAATGTCACCCAAAATGGCACATTCATACCTATTGACTACTTTAATTTCATACATGGTCTCCATAACATCAAAACCTTTCTCCAATATTCCCGTTTTCCAATACAATCCCAC
Organism: Rhinella marina; assembly: GCA_900303285.1. Taxonomy (NCBI): domain Eukaryota; kingdom Metazoa; phylum Chordata; class Amphibia; order Anura; family Bufonidae; genus Rhinella; species Rhinella marina. Next base: position 22,796 of record ONZH01027824.1, read on the forward strand.
CATACGTGTTCTAAATCTGCGTCAGGAAGCCTAGAAATCACACACTCATTTGTTTCCTTCCTTTTACTCTTAAATAATCTATCTGGTGCATAATATAATCTATGTAAAATAAAAAACTGAATAACCTTATGTGAATTATCCATCAAATAATTAGCACTATTAGAGTAAATACTAGACCAAAATTGGTTATCCCGATCACCTATCCCCCTTTCCCATTTCTTCCTTATTTTCATTACCACATCCCTACTATTATTTATCATTTTATATACTTTAGATAAAACTCTCTTAACCCTACCAGAAAGCCCCATCACCTTATTTAGTGTTTCTGACTCTTCAACCAAAAATTCTTTTTTTTCTTTAGTGAAATTAACAGCACTAACCATTTGCAGATATTTAAATGGACACACCGTTATATTCTTCCCACCTTCTAATTCCCCCTTTGTTTTCAACTTTCCCTTATCAAACACATATTCCACCTTAAAGAACCCTCTATTAATCTAATACCTATAGCTATCCATTTTTTCAAACTCTGGAAATTTACTATTGTGAAACAGGGATGTAAATCTCAATGAATAATGAATCCCTACCACCTTTTTCAACATCCCCCAGGTTTTATTCACAAATCTCATAATTGAACAATCCACCATATACATCTCTTTTCCTCCTAGTGCCATAAAGATATCTTCAGCAGTTTCATGATACTCAACAATGTTCTTAAATCCTGTAATGTCCTTCCAATTTTGCATATTCCCAACCTGGGACGTAAGATTATAACTAAAAAAATCTGGAACAGTAAGTCCTCCCTTCTCCAGTGGGAGGGTTAATACCTCTTGCTTTATCCTAACTCTTTTCCTATTCCAAAATAATTCATTCATCAATCTATCAAGTTTTTTAAAGATGTCACCCACCCACACTGGGGAAATATATGCAATATCTGCATAATCAAACCCAATTTATTAGCACGTGACAAAGGGAGTTTATACCACATTTCTATCTTTTTTTGAACCCTTGACAACAAAGGTATTATGTTCAGTTTTTTGTATTTTTTTGGATCTGCAGTAATCCTAATACCTAAATATTTCATTCCTTCCTCCTTCACCACCTGTATATCAGACCTATTGATTATCAATGTTGGATCCAATGGTAATAACACAGTTTTTTTCCAATTAATTTTTAGTCCTGAATACCTACCAAACTCCTCCACTACTTCCATCACATAATCTAAACTTGCACCCGTTTCTCGCAAATACAATAAAACTTCATCTGCATAAAGTGCTATTTTGTCCCCTATACCCCCGGCTCCAAACCCATCTATTCTCGTATCTTTACTTATTCTTACCGCCAACGGCTCAATCACAAGAGCAAACAGCAGGGGGAGAGGGGACAACCCTGTCTTGTGCCTCTCTGTAGGGCAAACCTTCCTGAAGTCCTGCCATTCGCTAGAATCCTTGCGACTGGGCATCAATACAATATTTTAATCCATTCAATAAATGTCTCCCCCAAACCAAATCTATCCAAGATGCTCCAGAGAAACGGCCACTCCACACTGTCGAAGGCTTTCACCGCATCCAACGACAGTATGGAGTACCCCCCCCCCCCGGACTCCCAACCTGAACATTAATATGGATGGTATGCTTCTGGGTCCAACAGATCTTTATCCACCTTCTTTATCAAAACTATGTTTGCCTCATACATAGATTCCGGAAGTTTCCCCTTACTATATGAATATATGATTATCATCATCTTATATGATTTTCATCATGTGTGATTAATTGGTAGTACTGGGTATATATAGGGGCCTCTTTGCCTTATGCCGCTACTCCCCCTGAGGAAGCTGATGCAAAACACATGTCGGGGTCTCTTGGATGTGCCACTATCGGGTCTGTATTGTGTATATGTTGTGAATCATGGTTTCTTATCTAGGTGGTGGAGTCACATGGTTTTATTTTGTATTTATTTATGCTTGTTCTTCCATCCCACCTCTTCCACTACTTGCATTGCTATAACTTGATGTCCCCACTTGTTTTGTGCACACTCCATGTGGTTGTGTTTGTTTTTGCCAATTTATACATCTATTTATTTCTTTTATCAATTTCAATAAAGATATATTTTTGGATATACATTTTTGTATTATGTTTGTGTATATGCCTGGGCTTGTCCCATCTAGGAGCTATTTATTTTTGACGCATTCTATTCGTGTTGTACAACTGTATTCCAGTTTTGAGTTTTATTTCTCATTAAAAATGATACAAAGGAAAAGTGACTTAGTTGCCAACAGTAACCAATCAGATTTCATCTTTCATTTTTCAAATGAGCTCTGAAAAATGAAAGGTGAAATCTGATTGGTTGCTATGGGAAACTAAACCAGAATTCCTTTACACCAGTTTTGAAAAATCTCCCCTGGGATCTTTTTAAATCCAGACTATTTGCTTGAAGGTTTACATACCCTTTAATTTCATTTATATGTTTAAAAGCATTACAAGGTCTGCCATGGGCATTTATTGTGCTTTATTAATTACTATATTCTAATATTTGTAATATTAGAATTTTATCCATTAATAGAGATGAGCGAGCACTAAAATGCTCTAATGCTCGTTATTCGAGTCGAACTTTTCCCGATGCTCGGGTGCTCGTTTCAAGTAACGAACCCCATTGAAGTCAATGGGAGACTCGAGCATTTTTGCAGAGGACCAAGGCTCTGCCTAGGGAAGGCTGGGTGAAAACCTGGAAACCTCAGAAAATGATGGAAACACCACGGAAATGGACAGGAAACAGCAGGGGCATCATGCATGGATGCCTCTGAGGCTGTCTAATCCCACCATTACCCCAAATTCTCAGGCAACAGCCTGGTGGTTACCCTCATGGCAATTATGCTCACCCAGACCAAGAAAGGCGAGGCAAATACCCATCACATGTTAGGGAAGCACCCAACTAGGTGCAACGAAGGTCCATCACCGCCTGCAGGTGACACCACTGCTCATGCTGGCACTGCAGCTGACATCAAGTTTAGTATCTGTTCTTATCAGTTGCTGTTGCTGTTGGTGGTAAAGTGGTGAGCATAGCTGCTTCCCAAGCAGTTGACCCAGGTTCAATTCCTGTCTATCGCAGGAGGCAATTAAAAGAAGAACCAAAAAAAATCAGTACAATATCTAATACGTCCCCTACCCGGGGACATTGTTTGGAGAGAGGGCCTGTAGGTGGGGGGCAGGCTGGGGGGAAGGAGGTTTTGCTGGAAGAGCCAGAGGAGTGCCACCTGGGCTAGCGTGTGTGGTGGTGACAACAGCCAGATGGATTTGGAAAAACTCTAGCATCAACCGGTATGGTATCGATTCTTCTCAGTTTAATACCGTATACATCCCCTATTTTGGGACCTTATATTTCATGGATTTTTCGACCACGGAAAATGGAAAAAGAGCTTGCTCTGGCCAGGGGAGTGTCTTTCCTACTGCAGCTAAGGGGACGTGTCCATGCTCTGCCTATCACAGGTCAGGAGGCAATTAAAAGAAGAAACAAAAAAAACATCAGTACAATATCTAATACGTCCCCTATCCGGGTAAATTGTTTGGAGAGAGGGCCTGTAGGTGGGGGGCAGGCTGGGGTGAAGGAGGTTTAGCTGGAAGAGCCAGAGGAGTGCCCCCTGGGCTAGCGTGTGTGGTGGTGACAACAGCCGGAATGGATTTGGAAAAACTGTAGCATCAACCGGTACGGTATCGATTCTTCTCAGTTTAATACCGTATACGTCCCCTATCTTGGGACCCTATATTTCATGGATTTTTCGACCACGGAAAAGGAAAAAGAGCTTGCTCTGGCCAGGGGAGTGTCTTTCCAACTGCAGCTAAGGGGACGTGTCCATGCTCTGCCTATCACAGGTCAGGAGGCAATTAAAAGAAGAACAAAAAAAACATCAGTACAATATCTAATACGTCCCCTATCCGGGTAAATTGTTTGGAGAGAGGGCCTGTAGGTGGGGGGCAGGCTGGGGGGAAGGAGGTTTAGCTGGAAGAGCCAGAGGAGTGCCCCCTGGGCTAGCGTGTGTGGTGGTGACAACAGCCGGATGGATTTGGAAAAACTCTAGCATCAACCGGTACGGTATGTATTCTTCTCAGTTTAATACCGTATACGTCCCCTATCTTGGGACCCTATATTTCATGGATTTTTCGACCACGGAAAATGGAAAAAGAGCTTGCTCTGGCCAGGGGAGTGTCTTTCCTACTGCAGCTAAGGGGACGTGTCCATGCTCTGCCTATCACAGGTCAGGAGGCAATTAAAAGAAGAACCAAAAAAAAATCTGTACAATATCTAATACGTCCCCTATCCGGGTAAATTGTTTGGAGAGAGGGCCTGTAGGTGGGGGGCAGGCTGGGGGGAAGGAGGTTTCGCTGGAAGAGCCAGAGGAGTGCCCCCTGGGCTAGCGTGTGTGGTGGTGATAACAGCCGGATGTAGTTAGAATGACGACGCAGGACCCCAACTTAAAAATTTAGCATCAACCGGTACAGTCGTAAATTATGAGATTGATCAAGTGTGGTATGTCTTCTATGTATACTACTCAGTTTAATACCGTATATGGCACCTATCCGGAAAAATAGTTTGGAGAGAGAGAAAGATAGGACAAAGACGTAAATTGTTTGGAGAGAGGGCCTGTAGGTGGGGGGGCAGGCTGGGGGGAAGGAGGTTGAGCTGGAAGAGCCAGAGGAGTGCCCCCTGGGCTAGCGTGTGTGGTGGTGACAACAGCCGGATGTAGTTAGAATGACGACGCAGGACCCCAACTTAAAAATTTAGCATCAACCGGTACAATTGTCAATTATGAGCTCGATCAAGTGTGGCATGACTTTTTAGATGGAGATTGCATGTGGTCACGTACTCCCTGGAACCCCATAGTCACCCCTTCTCTGATGTGCTAGCCCAGAACATTCTCTGCCCCAATTCGCAAGACCTTTTGCAGTCTCCGTGTGCTGACAGTGGGGATTTACCAGTGTTGTCTGAGGAGGTGGTGGACAATGGCGAGACACAGGTGTCGGGGGGTGAGGTAGTTGTATGGGAAGCAAGTTACAGTGGGGACTCCTTGGGGGGACTTTCTCATGATGGGACAGATTCAACTTGGGTGGATCAGGCACAGGAACAGATCATTTTTTTTTTTGTGTTTATTTAACTTTTATTTAGCTCAAATAACCACAGAGATATTTATTCGTTATCTTCGCTGCGCAGTCTGGCGTTGGGGTTCGTCACTTTGATGGCGAGCTGTGCCGCTCTCTCCACAATGGTCTTTAGGTTTGTAGATGGAGACGTTGTGGGCGATTTCTTTACAGAAGGACTTGTTGCTCATCAACAGAACCTCGAGCTCCTTGACATTGTGGACCAGGAATTTGCGGAACCCTGTGGGCAGCATGTGTTTGGTCTTCTAGTTGCTACCAAATCCAATGTTGGGCAATATAGATACGCAGGTAATATTATTTTTCACACCTATCCCAAAAATAAAATTTACGCAGTTTGCGCAAATAAAACTGGAAACTGGAACTGGAGAGAGGGCCTGTAGGTGGACCTCCGGAAAAATTGTTTGGAGAGAGGGCCTGTAGGTGGACCTGCGGAAAAATTGTTTGAAGACAGGGCCTGTAGGTGAACCTCCGGAAAAATTGTTTGAAGACAGGGCCTGTAGGTGAACCTCCGGAAAAATTGTTTGGAGAGAGGGCCTGTAGGTGGACCTCCGGAAAAATTGTTTGGAGAGAGGGCCTGTAGGTGGACCTCCGGAAAAATTGTTTGGAGAGAGGGCCTGTAGGTGGACCTCCGGAAAAATTGTTTGGAGAGAGGGCCTGTAGGTGGACCTCCGGAAAAATTGTTTGGAGAGAGGGCCTGTAGGTGGACCTCCGGAAAAATTGTTTGGAGAGAGGGCCTGTAGGTGGACCTCCGGTAAAATTGTTTGGAGAGAGGGCCTGTAGGTGGACCTCCAGAAAAAATGTTTGGAGAGAGGGCCTGTAGTTGGACCTCCGGAAAAATTGTTTGGAGAGAGGGCCTGTAGGTGGACCTCCGGAAAAATTGTTTGGAGAGAGGGCCTGTAGGTGGACCTCCGGAAAAATTGTTTGGAGAGAGGGCCTGTAGGGGGCCCTCCTGAAAAATTGTTTGGAGAGAGGGCCTTTAGTTGGACCTCCGGAAAAATTGTTTGGAGAGAGGGCCTGTAGGTGGACCTCCGGAAAAATTGTTTGGAGAGAGGGCCTGTAGGTGACCTCCGGAAAAATTGTTCGGAGAGAGGGCCTGTAGGTGGACCTCCGGAAAAATTGTTTGGAGAGAGGGCCTGTAGGTGGACCTCTGGAAAAATTGTTTGGAGAGAGGGCCTGTAGGTGGACTTCCGAAAAAATTGTTTGAAGAGAGGGCCTGTAGGGGGCCCTCCTGAAAAATTGTGGTAAAAGAGTGCCAGTTGGACCTCTGAAAAATGGCGTTTTTTTGGTCAGCGTTAGGCAAAGACGATATGGAGGAGGAGGAGGAGTAGGAGGAGTAAATAAGAGGAATCGGATACATAAGTAATGTTAAAGTTTAGCTGCTTTCCCTCGGAGGAGATTTGAATTCCGGTGAAATCCAGGCTTTGTTCATTTTAATAAGCGTCAGCCTGTCAGCGCTGTCAGTTGACAGGCGTGTACGCTTATCGGTGATGACGCCACCAGCTGCACTGAATACCCGCTCTGACAGCACGCTAGCGGCAGAGCAGGCCAGCACCTCCAAGGCGTACAGCGCCAGTTCAGGCCACGTATCCAGCTTTGAAACCCAGTAGTTGTATGGAGCAGAGTGATCGCTACGGACGTTGGTATGGTCAGCTAGGTACTCCCTCACCATCTTTCTGTACAGCTCCCCCCTACTCTGCCTAGCCTGGGGACAGGTGACAGTGTCTTGATGGGGTGACATAAAAGTGGCAAAGGCCTTGGAGAGCGTTCCATTCTCCTCGTCTTCCTCCTCATCCTCATCCCCCTCCTCCGATACGCGCTGAGAAACAGTCTGGAGGGTGCTCTGGCTATCAAGCGACGTATCTTCCTCCACCGTCTCTTGTGACAAGCGCAAAGCATCCGACTTGATGCTGAGCAGTGAGTTTTTCAACAGGCAAAGCAGCGGGATGGTGAGGCTGATAATGGCGGCATCGCTGACCATCTGTGTTGACTCCTCAAAGTTGCTCAACACCTGGCAGATATCAGACATCCACGTCCACTCCTCATTGTAGACTTGAGGAATCTGACTGACCTGACTACCAGTTCTGGTGGAAGTTGACATCTGGCAGTCTACAATCGCTCTGCGCTGCTGGTAAACTCTGGATAACATGTTTAATGTGGAATTCCATCTCGTGGGCACGTCGCACAACAGTCGGTGAGCGGGCAGTTGTAGGCGGCGCTGCGCTGCCCTGAGAGTGGCAGCATCTGTGGTCGACTTGCGGAAATGCGCACAGATGCGGCGCACCTTGGTGAGCAAATCAGACAGATTGGGGTATGTCTTGAGGAACCGCTGAACTATGAGATTGAACACGTGGGCCAGGCATGGCACATGTGTCAGTCTGCCGAGTTGCAGAGCCGCCACCAGGTTACGCCCGTTGTCACACACAACCATGCCTGGCTTGAGGTTCAGCGGTGCCAGCCACACATCGGTCTGCGCCGTGATGCCCTGTAACAGCTCTTGGGCGGTGTGCCTTTTGTCACCTAAGCTCAGCAGTTTGAGCACCGCCTGCTGGCGCTTACCCACGGCACTGCTGCTGCGCCTAGAGCTACCGACTGAAGGCGCCGTGCCCACGGATGGTAATTCGGTGGAGGAGGAGGAGGGGTCGGAGGAGGAGGAGGCATAGTACGTCTGAGAGACCGTGACCGAGGTAGGCCCCGCAATCCTCGGTGTGGGCAGTACATGAGCGGCCCCAGGGTCATTCTCGGTCCCAGCCTCCACCAAGTTAACCCAATGTGCCGTCAGTGAGATATAGTGTCCCTGCCCGGCAGCACTTGTCCACGTGTCCGTGGTTAGGTGGACCTTCTCAGAAACAGCGTTGGTCAGGGCACGGATGATGTTCTGTGACACGTGCTGGTGTAGGGCTGGGACGGCACATCGGGAAAAATAGTGGCGGCTGGGGACCGAATACCGAGGGGCAGCCACCGCCATGAGATTGCGAAAGGCCTCGGTCTCTACCAGCCTATAGGGCAGCATCTCCAGGCTAAGCAATTTGGAGATGTGGACGTTGAGGGCTTGGGCATGTGGGTGGGTGGAACTGTATTTCCTCTTGCGCTCCAGCGTCTGCTGTAAAGACAGCTGAACGCTGCGCTGGGACACATTGGTGGACACTGTGGAGGATCGTGGAGGCGAAGGTGTGGTTTTCCGGCGGGAGGCGCTCGTGGCCGGGGGTCCTGGGCAGGGGGGTTGACTAGCAGAGGCAGCGAGTGACGCAGGGGTTGACTAGCAGAGGCAGCGAGTGACACAGGGGAAGGAGCAGTGGTGTGACCCGCAGGAGGTGGTGAACGGCCTTGGTTCCATTGAGTGGGGTGTTTAGCACTCATATGCCTGCGCATGCTGGTGGTGGTTAGGCTAGTAGTGGTGGCACCCCTGCTGATCCTGGTGTGGCACAGGTTGCACACCACAGTCCGTCGGTCATCCTCACTTTCTTTAAAGAACCTCCAGACTTGCGAACATCTAGGCCTCGCCACGGGAGCTTCACTACGTGAAACAGTTGCTGCTGATGCACCAGCTCTGGCCCTGCTTCTCCCTCTGGCCACACCACTGCCTCTTACAACCTGTTCTGGTGCAGCACTCGCCTCCGCCTCAGAAGCACTGTCTTCACTCGGCATATCAACCCAGCTTGGGTCAGTCACCTCGTCATCCTCCGATTCCTCAGTCTGCTCCCCCCTCGGAATTCCTCCCCTAACAACAACTTCACCACTGTCTGACAACCGTGTCTCCTCATCGTCTGACACCTCTTTACAAACTTCTTCCACTAACTCAACATTGTCATCATCATCATCATCACCCACAGACTGCGACAGTTGGAAAACTTGGGCATCGGGAACGAGGTCAGCAGCAACCTGAGAAGTGGTTTGTGACTCTGGGAAGGGTCCAGAAAACAGTTCCTGAGAGTATGCCGGATCGCATTCCAAATTTTCCTGGGAGGGGGCAGACTGGGGGATAGGAGGTTGAGGTGGAGGAGCCAGAGGAGTGCTCCCTTGGGTAACGTGGGTGGACTGCGTGGAAGACTGACTGGTGGACAAATTACTTGAAGCATTGTCCGCAATCCACGAGATCAGCTGTTCGCACTGTTGTGGTTTCAACAGTCCTCTACCACGTGTCCCTGTAAGTTGAGACATGAAGCTAGGGAGTGTAGCTCTGCGGCGTTCCACAGCTCCCTCATCAGCAGGTACTGTCTCACCCTGCCCAGGACCACGGCCTCTGCCCCCTGCAGTAATTGAATGCCCACGCCCTCGTCCTCGACCCTTAGCCCTGGGGTTCAACATTTTCTGTATATAAGTGTATGATATAAAAAAAATAAATAAACGGGCCTGGTGTACTGAAACCCACAAACTTGTTCAGTCTGGTTTAATTAAGTGACGTACAGAAAGTGTCACCTGGACAGAAAATACGGATTGGAGTGAGTGTGCTGAACTGTGACACACAGAAAGGTTACACGCAGCTGTGTGAAATGGATTTGTATCACTGAGCTAAAACAACAAATACAACTAATTTTTTTTATATATTTTGTTTTTATATTTTTTTGTAGTTTTGTTTTTTTTGGAACGTGACGTGCAGAAACTATCGTAGAGCTGACTGACACCCTACTGACGGTGGCTATTTAGACTGCGACCCAGACAAATGTCGCACAGAGATTTTTAGGATCAAGCTATATACGTGACAGGCAGCAAATGACTTGGTTGTATTCGGTGACGTACAGAAAGTGTCACCTGGACAGAATATACGGATTGGAGTGAGTGTGCTGAACTGTGACACACAGAAAGGTTACACGCAGCTGTGTGAAATGGATTTGTATCACTGAGCTAAAACAACAAATACAACTAATTTTTTTATTTATTTTTTTTATATTTTTTTTTAGTTTTGTTTTTTTTGGAACGTGACGTGCAGAAACTATCGTAGAGCTGACTGACACCCTACTGACGGTGGCTATTTAGACTGCGACCCAGACAAATGTCGCACAGAGATTTTTAGGATCAAGCTATATACGTGACAGGTAGCAAATGACTTGGTTGTATTCCGTGACGTACAGAAAGTGTCACCTGGACAGAATATACGGATTGGAGTGAGTGTGCTGAACTGTGACACACAGAAAGGTTACACGCAGCTGTGTGAAATGGATTTGTATCACTGAGCTAAAACAACAAATACAACTAATTTTTTTTATATATTTTGTTTTATATTTTTTTTTAGTTTTGTTTTTTTTGGAACGTGACGTGCAGAAACTATCGTAGAGCTGACTGACACCCTACTGACGGTGGCTATTTAGACTGCGACCCAGACAAATGTCGCACAGAGATTTTTAGGATCAAGCTATATACGTGACAGGCAGCAAATGACTTGGTTGTATTCGTGACGTACAGAAAGTGTCACCTGGACAGAATATACGGATTGGAGTGAGTGTGCTGAACTGTGACACACAGAAAGGTTACACGCAGCTGTGTGAAATGGATTTGTATCACTGAGCTAAAACAACAAATACAACTAATTTTTTTATATATTTTGTTTTTATATTTTTTTTAGTTTTGTTTTTTTTGGAACGTGACGTGCAGAAACTATCGTAGAGCTGACTGACACCCTACTGACGGTGGCTATTTAGACTGCGACCCAGACAAATGTCGCACAGAGATTTTTAGGATCAAGCTATATACGTGACAGGTAGCAAATGACTTGGTTGTATTCAGTGACGTACAGAAAGTGTCACCTGGACAGAATATACGGATTGGAGTGAGTGTGCTGAACTGTGACACACAGAAAGGTTACACGCAGCTGTGTGAAATGGATTTGTATCACTGAGCTAAAACAACAAATACAACTAATTTTTTTATATATTTTTTTTTATATTTTTTTTAGTTTTGTTTTTTTGGAACGTGACGTGCAGAAACTATCGTAGAGCTGACTGACACCCTACTGACGGTGGCTATTTAGACTGCGACCCAGACAAATGTCGCACAGAGATTTTTAGGATCAAGCTATATACGTGACAGGTAGCAAATGACTTGGTTGTATTCCGTGACGTACAGAAAGTGTCACCTGGACAGAATATACGGATTGGAGTGAGTGTGCTGAACTGTGACACACAGAAAGGTTACACGCAGCTGTGTGAAATGGATTTGTATCACTGAGCTAAAACAACAAATACAACTAATTTTTTTATATATTTTGTTTTCTATATTTTTTTTGTAGTTTTGTTTTTTTTGGAACGTGACGTGCAGAAACTATCGTAGAGCTGACTGACACCCTACTGACGGTGGCTATTTAGACTGCGACCCAGACAAATGTCGCACAGAGATTTTTAGGATCAAGCTATATACGTGACAGGCAGCAAATGACTTGGTTGTATTCAGTGACGTACAGAAAGTGTCACCTGGACAGAATATACGGATTGGAGTGAGTGTGCTGAACTGTGACACACAGAAAGGTTACACGCAGCTGTGTGAAATGGATTTGTATCACTGAGCTAAAACAACAAATACAACTAATTTTTTTATATATTTTTTTTCTATATTTTTTTTGTAGTTTTGTTTTTTTTGGAACGTGACGTGCAGAAACTATCGTAGAGCTGACTGACACCCTACTGACGGTGGCTATTTAGACTGCGACCCAGACAAATGTCGCACAGAGATTTTTAGGATCAAGCTATATACGTGACAGGCAGCAAATGACTTGGTTGTATTCAGTGACGTACAGAAAGTGTCACCTGGACAGAATATACGGATTGGAGTGAGTGTGCTGAACTGTGACACACAGAAAGGTTACACGCAGCTGTGTGAAATGGATTTGTATCACTGAGCTAAAACAACAAATACAACTAATTTTTTTTATATATTTTGTTTTCTATATTTTTTTTTAGTTTTGTTTTTTTGGGAACGTGACGTGCAGAAACTATCGGAGACCTAACTCACACCCTGTTAACGGTGGCTATTTAGACTGCGACCCAGACAAATGTCGCACAGAGATTTTTAGGATCAAGCTATATACGTGACAGGCAGCAAATGACTTGGTTGTATTCAGTGACGTACAGAAAGTGTCACCTGGACAGAATATACGGATTGGAGTGAGTGTGCTGAACTGTGACACACAGAAAGGTTACACGCAGCTGTGTGAAATGGATTTGTATCACTGAGCTAAAACAACAAATACAACTAATTTTTTTTATATATTTTGTTTTCTATATTTTTTTTTAGTTTTGTTTTTTTGGGAACGTGACGTGCAGAAACTATCGGAGACCTAACTCACACCCTACTGACGGTGGCTATTTAGACTGCGACCCAGACAAATGTCGCACAGAGATTTTTAGGATCAAGCTATATACGTGACAGGCAGCAAATGACTTGGTTGTATTCAGTGACGTACAGAAAGTGTCACCTGGACAGAATATACGGATTGGAGTGAGTGTGCTGAACTGTGACACACAGAAAGGTTACACGCAGCTGTGTGAAATGGATTTGTATCACTGAGCTAAAACAACAAATACAACTAATTTTTTTATATATTTTTTTTTATATTTTTTTTTAGTTTTGTTTTTTTGGAACGTGACGTGCAGAAACTATCGTAGAGCTGACTGACACCCTACTGACGGTGGCTATTTAGACTGCGACCCAGACAAATGTCGCACAGAGATTTTTAGGATCAAGCTATATACGTGACAGGCAGCAAATGACTTGGTTGTATTCAGTGACGTACAGAAAGTGTCACCTGGACAGAATATACGGATTGGAGTGAGTGTGCTGAACTGTGACACACAGAAAGGTTACACGCAGCTGTGTGAAATGGATTTGTATCACTGAGCTAAAACAACAAATACAACTAATTTTTTTATATATTTTGTTTTCTATATTTTTTTTTAGTTTTGTTTTTTTTGGAACGTGACGTGCAGAAACTATCGTAGAGCTGACTGACACCCTACTGACGGTGGCTATTTAGACTGCGACCCAGACAAATGTCGCACAGAGATTTTTAGGATCAAGCTATATACGTGACAGGCAGCAAATGACTTGGTTGTATTCGGTGACGTACAGAAAGTGTCACCTGGACAGAATATACGGATTGGAGTGAGTGTGCTGAACTGTGACACACAGAAAGGTTACACGCAGCTGTGTGAAATGGATTTGTATCACTGAGCTAAAACAACAAATACAACTAATTTTTTTATATATTTTGTTTTCTATATTTTTTTTTAGTTTTGTTTTTTTGGGAACGTGACGTGCAGAAACTATCGTAGACCTGACTGACACCCTACTGACGGTGGCTATTTAGACTGCGACCCAGACAAATGTCGCACAGAGATTTTTAGGATCAAGCTATATACGTGACAGGCAGCAAATGACTTGGTTGTATTCAGTGACGTACAGAAAGTGTCACCTGGACAGAATATACGGATTGGAGTGAGTGTGCTGAACTGTGACACACAGAAAGGTTACACGCAGCTGTGTGAAATGGATTTGTATCACTGAGCTAAAACAACAAATACAACTAATTTTTTTTATATATTTTTTTTTATATTTTTTTTGTAGTTTTGTTTTTTTGGAACGTGACGTGCAGAAACTATCGTAGAGCTGACTGACACCCTACTGACGGTGGCTATTTAGACTGCGACCCAGACAAATGTCGCACAGAGATTTTTAGGATCAAGCTATATACGTGACAGGCAGCAAATGACTTGGTTGTATTCCGTGACGTACAGAAAGTGTCACCTGGACAGAATATACGGATTGGAGTGAGTGTGCTGAACTGTGACACACAGAAAGGTTACACGCAGCTGTGTGAAATGGATTTGTATCACTGAGCTAAAACAACAAATACAACTAATTTTTTTTATATATTTTGTTTTCTATATTTTTTTTTAGTTTTGTTTTTTTGGAACGTGACGTGCAGAAACTATCGTAGAGCTGACTGACACCCTACTGACGGTGGCTATTTAGACTGCGACCCAGACAAATGTCGCACAGAGATTTTTAGGATCAAGCTATATACGTGACAGGCAGCAAATGACTTGGTTGTATTCGGTGACGTACAGAAAGTGTCACCTGGACAGAATATACGGATTGGAGTGAGTGTGCTGAACTGTGACACACAGAAAGGTTACACGCAGCTGTGTGAAATGGATTTGTATCACTGAGCTAAAACAACAAATACAACTAATTTTTTTTATATATTTTGTTTTTATATTTTTTTTAGTTTTGTTTTTTTGGAACGTGACGTGCAGAAACTATCGTAGAGCTGACTGACACCCTACTGACGGTGGCTATTTAGACTGCGACCCAGACAAATGTCGCACAGAGATTTTTAGGATCAAGCTATATACGTGACAGGCAGCAAATGACTTGGTTGTATTCAGTGACGTACAGAAAGTGTCACCTGGACAGAATATACGGATTGGAGTGAGTGTGCTGAACTGTGACACACAGAAAGGTTACACGCAGCTGTGTGAAATGGATTTGTATCACTGAGCTAAAACAACAAATACAACTAATTTTTTTTATATATTTTGTTTTCTATATTTTTTTTGTAGTTTTGTTTTTTTGGGAACGTGACGTGCAGAAACTATCGTAGAGCTGACTGACACCCTACTGACGGTGGCTATTTAGACTGCGACCCAGACAAATGTCGCACAGAGATTTTTAGGATCAAGCTATATACGTGACAGGCAGCAAATGACTTGGTTGTATTCAGTGACGTACAGAAAGTGTCACCTGGACAGAATATACGGATTGGAGTGAGTGTGCTGAACTGTGACACACAGAAAGGTTACACGCAGCTGTGTGAAATGGATTTGTATCACTGAGCTAAAACAACAAATACAACTAATTTTTTTTATATATTTTGTTTTCTATATTTTTTTTGTAGTTTTGTTTTTTTTGGAACGTGACGTGCAGAAACTATCGTAGAGCTGACTGACACCCTACTGACGGTGGCTATTTAGACTGCGACCCAGACAAATGTCGCACAGAGATTTTTAGGATCAAGCTATATACGTGACAGGCAGCAAATGACTTGGTTGTATTCAGTGACGTACAGAAAGTGTCACCTGGACAGAATATACGGATTGGAGTGAGTGTGCTGAACTGTGACACACAGAAAGGTTACACGCAGCTGTGTGAAATGGATTTGTATCACTGAGCTAAAACAACAAATACAACTAATTTTTTTTATATATTTTGTTTTCTATATTTTTTTTAGTTTTGTTTTTTTGGGAACGTGACGTGCAGAAACTATCGGAGACCTAACTCACACCCTGTTAACGGTGGCTATTTAGACTGCGACCCAGACAAATGTCGCACAGAGATTTTTAGGATCAAGCTATATACGTGACAGGCAGCAAATGACTTGGTTGTATTCAGTGACGTACAGAAAGTGTCACCTGGACAGAATATACGGATTGGAGTGAGTGTGCTGAACTGTGACACACAGAAAGGTTACACGCAGCTGTGTGAAATGGATTTGTATCACTGAGCTAAAACAACAAATACAACTAATTTTTTTTATATATTTTTTTTTATATTTTTTTTTAGTTTTGTTTTTTTGGGAACGTGACGTGCAGAAACTATCGTAGAGCTGACTGACACCCTACTGACGGTGGCTATTTAGACTGCGACCCAGACAAATGTCGCACAGAGATTTTTAGGATCAAGCTATATACGTGACAGGTAGCAAATGACTTGGTTGTATTCAGTGACGTACAGAAAGTGTCACCTGGACAGAATATACGGATTGGAGTGAGTGTGCTGAACTGTGACACACAGAAAGGTTACACGCAGCTGTGTGAAATGGATTTGTATCACTGAGCTAAAACAACAAATACAACTAATTTTTTTTATATATTTTTTTTTATATATTTTTTTTAGTTTTGTTTTTTTTGGAACGTGACGTGCAGAAACTATCGTAGAGCTGACTGACATCCTACTGACGGTGGCTATTTAGACTGCGACCCAGACAAATGTCGCACAGAGATTTTTAGGATCAAGCTATATACGTGACAGGCAGCAAATGACTTGGTTGTATTCGGTGACGTACAGAAAGTGTCACCTGGACAGAATATACGGATTGGAGTGAGTGTGCTGAACTGTGACACACAGAAAGGTTACACGCAGCTGTGTGAAATGGATTTGTATCACTGAGCTAAAACAACAAAAAAACTAATTTTTTTGTATATTTTGTTTTTGGATTTTTTGTTTTTTTTTTGGAACGTGACGTGCAGAAACTATCGTAGAGCTAACTGACACCCTACTGACGGTAGCTATTTAGACTGCGACCCAGACAAATGTGTCAGAGATTTTTGGGATCAAGCTATACACGTGACAGGCAGCAAAAGACTTGGTTGTATTCAGTGACGTACAGAAAGTGTCACCTGGACAGAAAATAGTGAGTGTACTGAACTGTGACACACAGAATGGTTCCACACTGCTGTGTGCAATGGATTTGTATCACTGAGATATAACATTAAAAAAAAGGGGGTTATATATGGCGATAGCTGCACTACTAGTGCCAGCCAGCCAGCCAAGCCAGGAGAAAAAAAAAATGTCTTCTAGCCCTTAGAAGGGCTGTTGGGTTCTTTGTGGGTGATTCCTGCCTAACAGAGAACTAAATGCAGGCCCTAACACTCTCCCTGAAACACAGCAGCTCTATCCCTAACGACATCCAGACGGCATCTGAGCCGAGCACCGCGGCCAGTCACTAGTATATTCCAGGGTCACCTGATCAGGCCAGCCAACCCCTGCTATCGACATGTAAGGGCCCCACGTGATGCTGGGTGTACCGCAGAGTCTCCTGGCTTGTGATTGGCTGTGTTTATAGGCGCCAAAAAAGCACGATGCGGAAGTTGCCATTTCCTCGAGCATGGCGAGATACTCGTCCGAGCAGCGAGCACTTACGAGCACCCTAATACTCGAACGAGCACCAAGCTCGGACAGGTATGCACGCTCATCTCTATCCATTAAGCAATACATCACTGATTTCAGTGCTGTACAACCGTATTCAACACATTCAACCTAAATAGTTTGGTTAGCAATGGTAAAAGTTATATAATTTTTTTCTGACTAGCAGCATCAATAATGGCAACACAGGAAGCAATTAAATACCCAGATATAACAGACACCAGATTTAATTTTGGTCATTTTTCTGCAGCCAGATGGAACCACACATGCGGTGGCCAGATAAAGAAAAGTAATGTGTTTGGTTTTGTGTCAGCACGTTATTGCAACGATTCACATGAAAGCAGATGGCATTAAGATTTCAGAAGATGTCTGACAATCTGGTACCTTAAATGCAGTATTTGTAGAAAATAATTATTTTACCCCAAAAGCTAGTTGGAGTCAATGTGTTTACAAAAGTGTTGATGACAACTTCGAAATAACATAATGACATCAAAATAATATATATTTCATATAAAATCTTGCTCTGTGTGCAGAATATTTTATTTTCACTTTAGCCATGCTTTACTGTACTAAAGTTTAGTAGAGATATTTGCAAAAATCAATACATATGGTTTAATCTCCCGGGTCAGATTATACGAAATCAATATTGCCATAAAAATCAAGTTTATTCAGAAGGATCTAAACAGTTCATTTTATGGTTTATTTAAGAGCCAGGTCATAAATATGGTGGAAACAAATGATGAATATCATAAATCTGATTAGAGACATAGAGCAGATAGACTGGAGAAGCCTCTAATATTATCTTTACTTATTTTGAGAAGAATTTATTGGCCATTGCCCCCCTTGCTTACTCAAAAGAAAATGTGTGTGTGCCGACAGTGCACTGACAATATATGCCTGATGTATAGCAACTCTGCAATGAGAAATAAAGGTCAGTAGATCCATCAGGAACAGGCTACTTGAAATCTCAAGTCATTTTACACCAGGACTTCTTTTTATGGTGATCTGTGACACATATTTTTGAATGGGTAAAAAGAGAAATATGGATCCAATTGACTTTAACTAGATCTCCCAAAATTATTGTTTTTGTAATTAGTTAGAATACCTAATGTATATAAACTGAAAGCATCAAAGCTAGCATGGCATCTGCTATAATATTATTCATGGAGTGTACTTCCAGTTGCAATCTGCTTCTTGATCTAACATTGGGCATAGAGAGGTGGCACTGCACACTGGGTGGTATGCATGGGTCCTATGCTAATCAATAGTACTTTCTATAGTACCAATAGAAGACTTGCGAATAGCAACTGTATGCCCAACGTGCAGTGATGTCTACCCTAAAGGTTGGGATATTACAACTGTTTGTTCTGCTTTTGAATAACCCTCTTTAATTGTACCATTGTATGGTTACTTAATAGGGATCTCTATATTGGCTAAAACTAAGATTAACTTTTCAGGAGGAAGAAAACATATATATATATATATATATATATATATATATATATATATATATATATATATATTAATATTATAAAAATTAGTTTCTGTCTGTCCATTTGTCTGTCTGTTCTCTATGCACGACCAAACTACTAGACCGATTTTCACCAAATTCGGCACACAGGTACATCAGGTGCACGGGAAGGTTTTAGACCAGGTCTCATCTCTCTAGGACACAACGTTCCCGAGATATTCCCAAAATATGACCTGCATTAGCCAATATTAGCCTTACAGCATTGGTTTTAAGCCCCAACTGCCATTCTCTGCACAGACACACACAGGGAGGGCAGGTTTCCATAACAACACAGCCAGGTAATTAGCAGCCAGCTGAGGATCTCAGGTAACAATCCAGTCATTTCTATTCAATGCTTTAAAGGGGCAGAGCGCTGTGGATGATACTGTTAAAGGGTATTCCGGTTACCATAAATATAACTTATGTTTTAGACTAATTTTAGACTATGACCGTTCAGTAGTAAATCTTCCACTGCTACCCATTGCTTGTCCTCATAAATTACCATGGCACCGACCTGTGATTCACACCACTCTCAAAAGAAGGACTTACAACACCTGCTCCAGGTTTCACTAAGCCACACCCCAACTCTGTCAGGCCACGCCCCCTCCCCTCCACAGCCAATGGGGATTGAAAAAAATGAAGGTAAAAATAAACTTCTGTCAGCTGCAGGGGTGGGAGGGTAAGTTTCTCTCTGCAACAACACACAGAAACATTAGATGAAATAGACTAATATTAGACTACTACCGTTCAGTAGTAATAAAATATGTTTTCTTCCACTAAAAGGACTTAAAAGCAACCCCCCCCAAGGTCCCGCTAAACCACACCCCCGGTCAGGCCACGCCCTCTCCCACTCCGCAGCCAATGGGGATTGAAAAAATGAAGGTAAAAATCAACTTCTGTCAGCTACAGGAATGGGTGGGAAGGAGACTTTCTCTCTGCAATTACACACACACAAACATTAAATGAAATA
Source organism: Rhinella marina (assembly GCA_900303285.1). Lineage (NCBI taxonomy): Eukaryota > Metazoa > Chordata > Amphibia > Anura > Bufonidae > Rhinella > Rhinella marina. The sequence continues at coordinate 42,342 of ONZH01027824.1, forward strand.
GATTAAATATACCCATGCGAAGCAATGTTTTCTTCCACTGCTACCCACTGTGTTTCCTCAAATTACTATGGCATTGACCTATAATTCAGGCCACCCTAAAAAAAAGGACCTAAAAGCACCCCCCCAAGGTCCCGGTAAACCACGCTCCCGACCTGGTCTGGTCATGCCCCCTCCCACTCCGCAGCCAATGGAGATTGAAAAAATGAAGGTAAAAATCAACTTCTGTCAGCTGCATTGACTTTCTCTCTGCAACGACACACAGAAACATTAAATGAAATAGATGAAATATACCCAGGCGAAGCCGGGTCTTTCTGCTAAAATATTTATATATATATATATATATATATATATATATATATATATATATAGTTTAGTTACTTTTATATAATTACATAATGGAAATGCAAGTATTTCTAATTAGCTTATTGAAAATGTATAATTTTGTAGCTTATGATAAACTTTTCAGTTACATTTGGTGACTAAAAGTCAATTAATCTTGCTTTTTTAATTTTTTCTAGTCAAGGTTAAATTCAATCATTCTTGATAACTGTTCCACTCATATAATAAAAATAACTATATTCTATAATTGAATTGACAAACTTAAAAGTCGTATGTCACCTGGAGAGATCCTTTACCATTGCCTTAAGGTATATTACCTCTTATCTAAGTAACAAGTCGCTAGTTATGCAAAGTCATTACAAATATTAAATATGTAAAAGACCCTAAGAATGATTAGCTATGTCCAATTGCACCCAATGAATAGTCCTCAACAGTCCTAATCAGATGGTAGAGCTGAGGGTGACACACTTCCCCATAGCCCTGGCACTTGTTTTTTAGAATTCAGAAGCAAGACCCACTTTTTGACACCCTCATTGAACTCTGACTTGACACGGCTATACCAACTAATACAACATTGAGTATTACACAAAAGCCCTTCCAATGACTGTTGACTAATTCCCACCTCTGGGACCCACTTCTATCTCCAGAAAGGTGGCCCCTGAAGTGAAGGAGATCCATGCATGGCGTGCTCTCCCTTCACTTCTATGGGACTTTCAAAAATAGTTGAACAGCTATAGCTGTAAATATGCACCATGTATACATGTCCGAGCTTGTGAGCTTTTTTAACTTGATACAGTATTTAGCATGAAATCACTAAATATATGTACACCTTCCTGCAACTTAAAAATTAACCCTTTTTTTAAAACTAGAACTAGTCATCAGATCAGGTAATGCTGAAAATACTTCTGAGCATTATATTAATGCTGCACTGGGAGATCTAATTTCCAAGCAATCCCCAAGAAGCATTACCACCAGACATCATGAAATTTTAATACGAAGCAACCTTTAAAAATGTGTACTCAGATGCACATACAAAATACAATTGTTAGGTACACCCTGAGGCATAGGAAAGGCTAACAGTGCAGAATGTAAGGCAATTTATCTTGATTTGCTCCTCTTTTAAGAAATGTGGAATCCTGGGAGCTTCCAGTGAAGAGCAGCACAATTCCTAGCTAAGGGAAGTCTCTTTTCCCCAAGGTGCTTCTCAATGTATTTCTTAGAGGTAAAAACCTCCCTTTAGGGAAATTAAAACACAGTGGAAATCCCACTACTTATTTTTAACATCGTACATTACAGCATGAACTTGGATGAGGCATATCCTAGAGCTGAGCTTTCCTTTTTCTATCTCTAGGGTCTTTTTAGTTGTGATATATTTGCCTTCTAGTGTAATATATTTCCTTGTGCAGAGCCTGGGATAATAATATCTGTTATGCAATGATCACACTTGTAGAGGAGAGAAACACGGACATACAGTACCAAGAAGACAAAACTATTTCTCTCTGATATAATAACAATTTCTATTTCCAGTTATCTACTCTTTTGTATCTAATTTGCATCTAATAGTTTCTGATAATAGCGACAATAAAAAGATTTTGAGAAGTAATGAGAAAGTTGCAGCAGGCACCAAAGGTTATTTCTGGTCTTATGTAAATATTAGTGCTGTTCTGATAAACTCACCTGGTGGGCCGGATCTGCCTCCCACTGCCCTCCCCCATTAGATACAGGTTGCTTACTAGTCAGCCTCCTCCCTCCCCCCCCCGGCTCTTAAAGTGCCAGTACTCAGCTCTTCCAATCTTTACCAGCCAATGAATGCGAACTTGGGGATTTTTAAAGTATCTACCCCAGTGAAAGGTGCCTGACTAATAAGACCCATACCATACCTTACCTTGCTTGTCTACTAACCTCTGCCAATTTTCTGACTCTGATCATTTGCTGATTTATGGTACTGTACTGACACTGTTCTGTTTGCCCTGACCTTGGTTCTATTTCACATATTTGCACATACTCTACGTGCCCTGACCTCAGCCTGTTACTGACTATGAGTTTTCCCTGTTCCTTCAGTGTTACACACAGCTGCCAATCACACAGAGACTACTTGAAAAGGTAGTGAAATTCACTTTGCTGCAGTGAAATTCAGATCTCTGTATAGAGGTTAACCCTTTCGCTACCAACACCCTACATGTACGGAGCTGGAGCACTGTGGGAACATGGTACCCACTCGCACGTGCGGCAAGTATCATGGCCGGCAAGTCTCTTCTGTTTCAAACAGCAGAGACCTGCCGGTACTTACTGCTATTGGCGATCATAACTAAAGTAATTAGATGCTGTGATCACGTAAGATAACGGCATCTAATAGTGCTAAAACTCAGAAGCGTGTGCTTCCAGGTTTCCTATAGATGCACCGTGTGGCCAATCAGGTCATCTGCAATAACACGGTTACAGCGTTCATACTGCAATTCTATTTTGGCCACCAGGTGGCAGGCCAGGATAAGAAATGAGCAAACCTGACATTAAATTGCATGTTAAAAATCCCTGATAGTTCAAAATTAAAAAAAAAAAAAAAAGTATATGTATAAGTTCATATATGATGCTTAAAATAATCACAAAAAAATAAAAAAAACCTTTCTGTATAATTAAAAAATAAATACCTAAATAACAATAAATATACATATCATGGGTATCACCGTGACCGAAAACGCCCATAATTTTAAAATGTAAAAAAAAAAATTCAATATGGTGAATTGCGTAACGGAAAAAAGGGTCAAAAAGGCCGATTTGCCATTTTTCATTACTTTTCTTACCCAAAAAAAGTAATAAAATGTGATCAAAAAGTCAAGCACACTCCAAAATGGTATCAATAAAAACTATGGATTGTCCCGCAAAAAATGAGCCCTTAAACAGCTCAGTAGATGTAATTATAAAAAAATTATGGGAGTCACAATATGACGATATAAGAAAAAAAAAATTTTTTTTAAAGTTCAAATTTATTTTTACACTATTAAACATAACAAACCTAAACATATGGGGTACCGTTATAAACGTACTGACCTAGAAAATGAAGGGCATGGGTCAGTTTTGCCGCAAACGGAACGCAGTGGGAATAAAACCCGTATAACGGTGGAGGAATTTCGCTTTTTTTCAAATTCCACTCCATTTGGATTTTTTTTACCGCTTCCCACTACATTTTATACCATAATTAATGGTGGCATTCGAAAGTACAACTTGTCCTGCAAAAAATAAGCCCTATATAGCTATGTGAACGAAAATATAAAAAAGTTATGGCTCATGGAAAATAAGGTAGAAAAATGAAAATGCAAAACCTAAAAAACCTCCGGTATCCAAAGGGTTAAAGGGTGAATGCCAAGGAATTGCTAAGATAATTCCCATTGCTATAACAAACAGTTAATTATTACATAATTAAACGTTTTACAACTTTGTAATAATTTTATGCTTCAGTTTATTATCATCACCAAGATCTCTGTTTTCAAAGAATGAAAGCCTTTTTATTTATATTAAGAAGCTGAAACACAGTCCTAATATCATATCTGTGATCCATTATAATTCTGTGAATTTTTCCTTCTCACAATAGAAGAGGTTTATCCATAATAATTTAAAAAGAGGCATGTTAAGGCTTTTTTATGGTTCTTTACATGTTTCCATTGGGAGTAGAGTAGGACTTAAATGTGTCATAATTTACAATCCAAATGTTTAGAGGTATTCTAGCTAGAAAACATATTGCACTTCACTACCCACGGGAGTATCCTCCAACATATCAAGAGTTTGTGGATAGAGTAAATTGGCTTATCTCTGTGGAGAAACCTATGTATGTAAAAAATAAATTTCTGAAGGTCAGGTACCTGTATTTTGGGAGAATGCCAGAGTTAAAACAATGAAAACAATGAAAAGGTTTCAGTACTCACCTAAGCACCACAGCCTCTTCAAACAGTTGATCGTGGGGGTTACCAGGAGTTGGACCACAACCAATCTGATATTGATGGCTTATCATAAGGACAGGCCACAAATATTAAAGGGAATCTATCACAAAAACCTGTTCTATATTTTATTTATGCTTAAAAAAAATATATTATATATATTATATATTTGTAAGAAATAATAAATAAATAAATAAATAAAAATTCCAATGTGTGAAATATTATAAATAAATATTAGAGTTTACCATATTTACCATCTTTGGTCACCAGGGGGAGCTCTGCTGGCCAAATGAGGCTTTGAGCAATCTGTAAGTAGGCATGCTGCAAAAAAGTTCTCACCTTCAGCGGTGACATCACTGCTTCAGCAAGATAAGATGAGACAATGGCTCCTCCCCCACTGGTCACATGGCCGATTACATCACTAAGGTCCTACAGCCCCAAGAACCTCCATCTACTTTGTTTCTAAGTCCTGGGCCGCTCACCCCAGCAGTACACTCAGCAAAAATTGTCTGCACTGCTGGGGTGAGCTGCCATAGAATTTAGAACAGGCAGCCTAATGAAGACAAGGACGCTGCTGCAGGAGTGAGGAGCAGGCACAGTGGGCTTCCCCCAGCAGCAAGGAGGGAGGACCTGGCTGTGTGTTACTGGTGTCATCACAGGGGCAGGCTCACGTCTTCCATTCATTCTCTATAGGGTCGGCAGCGACTGAGGAAACCTATGTACATGCCTGCCGTAAGTGAGGTGCCATTGTGTTGTAAACCCAGACTGTCACACTTTACTTCCAACATGGCAGCCCCCATGTAAGGCAAGAAAACTGAATTAAAAAAAAAAAAAACATTTACACAATTTGAAAAATACATTATGTTAAAACCTATTATGGTAAAACATATCAAAAAAATTTTCTTCGCGATAGTGTCCCTTTAAAGTCTTAGAAAACCCTGTAGTAGTGTGGAGCCTGAATACATTATAATAACACTACTACTGATAAGACTACTGTTAATGGAAAAGATGAAAACCGTGAAAGATGCTAGAAATACAGTTACAGCTAATCTCTTTAGGCTAGTAGAGGACAGAGGAGCAATGGTCATATTCTGATGAAATATTCTTCACTGACACTTTAGTCAGCACAGCCTTTTTCAAAGGTGAAAGATATAAAGCTAACCTCTTAAAGAGAGCCTATCACACTGGATCTGTAGGCAGCAAGTCGTAGAAGAGAAGGAGCTCAATAGATTGATTTGATTGATTTGTGGAACCGCTGTACATTTATTAGAATTTTTAAAAATTGCTATTTATTTTGACTTAGTGGTCCTGTGGGAAGTCCTAATCACTCTCTATGCACACTTATACAAGGAACAATGTCAATCATGGATAGGCCCACCCACTGGACTCCTTAGCCCAAGTGAGCAGGAATTTAAATTATTGAATTACAAGTTATTACTGTCACGAGTGGTCTTGCATCTGGAATCAGACGTTCTGCGCGGCTTTCTAAGTGACAGGTTTGACAGGCTATTCCCTGTGGTTTGGGTGCTGTTCACCACACCCCTTTCCCTCAGCTGTTGCCGCTGGGCAATTAGCTGTCTCCTACTTACCTCTTCCTCTCCCAGTATCCCTTGCGGTTTATATCTGCTACATACCTGGTTGAGAGTGGTGTGGATCTCGGCTGAGATCCTGTTGCTGAGTTCTACTAAAAGTTAAGTGTTTTCCCTTCCTTTGGTTATTCCTGTTTGAGTCTCCTGTTCCTCCTTACGCTTGGAGGAACAGGTTACTCTCTTGTGTCATTAGACTGCAGGGTGTTCTAGGGTTTACTCAGATTAGGTTCCTGTGTATGAGCTTTCCTACCACCCGGGTTAGTTCATACTGGTAGCCAGCTAGGGCCTAGTCTTAGGGTCCCCTGCAGGAGGTGACCAGTTCCCTGGTTTTGTCTGTTCCCATCCCTCATACACTCGGTGTGGCTTTTCCCCCCACACCCGAGCGTGACAATTACTTTTTGCACAGAGCTGTACATCATTCTGCTCAGCTCCTCCTGCCCTAAAATCTGAGCTCATAGATTAGGCTCCATGTTGATCTTGACAGGTTCCCTTTAGGGATCTTACTAAATAAACCCAATTAAAAGAACTTAAAATGTCCACATTGAAATCCTACAGTACAACCTATCATGGTTGTTTAAGAATAATTCAATGTGCTATTATTGGAAACATCTACTGAATGGAAAATATTTTCTTTAGTCAAAATGCTTGATAAGCTTGATATGTTTGATTTTACAAAAAGCAAAGGAAGTGAGTGGATATGTGCAAACTCTGGGACGTTGAGAAGAAATACATTAGCACCATTTTACTTCATCATATGAATGATCCAAATCAACTTTCCAGCAGATTCCATGCTGCTTCTTGTAAAATGCTTAAAGGAATCATTTAATGAGCAAACCCTTTGGCTTAAATGAATGGAAGTTTATTCTTTTTTCACTTTTTTTTTTTCACTTTTTTCACTTTCTCTCTCCAGACTTCACGGGAAATCAGTATTAAAACTCACCATTCTATTCTGGCCTAGTAGAAAAGAGTAGATATACTGAAATCTAAGTCTATGTAAGTTATCTTAACATTTCTCACATTGTCAGAGCCTAGAGGCCTTCGGGCATCCTCCAACGTGCATGTCAGCTTTTCATTTAACACTTACTGCAGAATTCCCAATTATTCCTGACAGAGAAAAAGACCACAATCTTAACCACAAAGCTTATTGTTAGACCGGAGTACAAACTCTCTCTATGAGGTATATTCCTAGCATCAGCTAAGGAATTTCTCAACTAAAGCTCGGTGAAGAATCTATTCATAAGACCTACAAAGCCTCACAGCAAAAAGCTTTTCATGCACATCTCGACAGTCAGAAACCTTCTCCGTATTTGTTGGAGATATCGGAATAGAAAGTAAGGATTAAAATATCCCAGTGTATTATAGGCACATTGCATAGTATGGTGGAGAATAAAATTATTTCAAACCAAGAGTACAAAATAGCAAGGAGTATTTCTAATGATAAAATACTATTACCTTTTTTGTCGTCAAAGTATAGGGTCTGCTGAGCAGGATTTGACCACTGGAGGGAGGTGTTATCATTTTGATCAACACGGCAAGTCAAGTTCACTGTTCCTCCTTCGATAGCTGTCACATTCTGTGTGGATGGGAACTGCCCTTGGCTTACTAAAGGAAGAATCAGAAGATACAGCTGATATGAGCATGAAAGTTACAAAGCAGAATGTAAAGCACAAGCATGCTACAGGACAACACATGCAAAAAAAATCAAGTGGAAACACAGCACTGGGAAATAAACAAAAGGCAATCAATTCTGTACACAACTTCTTTGTTTCAGGTCTAGATCAAAAATACATTTGCTGAGGGCCTTAGGTTTGGCACTTAACACATTTTGTGATTTCCTGTGTTGTTGCGGTGGAGTTTAAACTCTTGACAATTATAGATATAGTAGAACTGAATTCGTGAGTTGGCAATATTCGTTGGATTATCTGAAAGTATTGCTTGTAGTTTATAGGTAAAACTATTGCACAAAGGAATCAGAATACAGCTTGCTTTATATGTGGATGTGCTTTATGTGTATAATGCACTTTATGTATTTTCTGCTTATGGTGTAAATAGCTCTTTGCAAAGTTACAGTTATTGAGGGTGCTGCACTAGCTCTGGTCCCTGACGGGCCCAAATACCTCTCCGTTGCATAAGAAATGGTAGTTGGTGCCTGTGACAAGCTTTGCACTTGGGACTAAATTACAGATCTAGGTTTTTGGATGATACAGTATCTTACCCTATGACCTATTACAGCATGTTTTAGACAACATAGGAATTCCCCTGACTGAGAAAGTTGAGACACTAGTCATCACCATGTAATGCTAAATAACCATTAAATAACCCTATGGCTGATCACATACATTTAACCATTCAGATGCTTTGGTCTAATGTGCGGTCTGGAAGTGAGTGCCACCAGATCCTGCTCCTGTTACAGTGTTGAGAACAGGTGAGAGCAGGGAACCTGTTGCGTTATAGTAATAGCCTGAAGCCTCAAGCAGGCTTCAGTAGCTATTAGCAGTATATACCAATATAGGCCAGCAGGTGGCAGCACTGTATGGGTACAGTATATTGTAAATTGAGTGTTCTATATTGGCTATATAACCATCACAGAACACAATGGGCAGTCTAATGATCAAAAAGTCACCCAAACTTCAAAATGGTACCACTGAAAAGTACAGATCACCCCGCAAAAATTAGCCCCCATACAGCTCTGTACACATAACTACAAAAATGTTATATTAGTCAGAATATGGTGATAAAAAGAAAAAAAATATCAAGGTTTTTATTTTTTTTGTTTTAAAACGCAAGAAAAACTACAAGTAGTCAAAAGCATTAAAACCTTGATAGAGCCCCAAAACACTCAGACAACGGGGTGCATCAGGAGTCTCTGGAATCAAATTTAGAGAGATGTCACTCAGCTATCACGGTTCAGTTGTAAAGTGAAGCAATTATGCTAGTGTGAACAGTGCCTTAACCTAGGGCTATATCTCAATTTTGGACATAAAAGATGAAAAATAAAATAAAATACTAGTCATATCAATAATAATAACAACAACAACACTAAATTATATAATAATAATAATAATAATAATTATTATTATTATTATTATTATTATTATTATTATTACTTATACATAATATGAATTATTATTTTTCAGAAAAATCCTTACAAATAAAGAAGACTGGATAAACTTTGCATTAATATATATATATATTTCTAAGACAGTTTTCAATTCGTGTCATGGGTTTTATATATGAGAAAGGTCATGACCCTGTGCGGGATCCAATGCCTGACAGATCCAAGGGGATAATGTTGGACCCTATTGATTATAATCGGGCCTTTGGACTTCTATCAGGGTTCTGGTACTTTTACTTCAAGAGTAGATGTACACATTGAACTATTTTTGCTGTGAAGCATTAGAAAGCTTGATGGAACCTCCACGAGACTCACAATGCAAGTAGGAAGAGCCTGAAAAAAATGTTCAGTAAGATATTTACAACACCTAAAATTAGGTTGCAAAAATCTTGACATATATTTGGTAAACTAATGTACTACTGAACTTTCTAGATATAAACATTCACTTGGTATTAGTGTGCCTTCTGTATCTACCTTAGCAGCTGTTTTCCTAAACATAGCCTAAATAACCCAGAATGATCTTACAGCAACACAAATCTCGTCCTGTAGAATATTGCTCGGAAGACAGCACATAACTGATAATACTGTGCATGTCTTTGTAGCCAACAATGAAATAAATTGTTGATAATATATTTCTCCAACAAAACTACTATATTATCCTTTGCGACCTGCCATCTATACATCTCTGAAAAGAAATAAATAAGGTGTGCGGAAATAAAGGAATACTGTGAGGTAAGAAGCTTTAATTTGTATTACTATGTCTTTCTTTAAATCACTGGGGCTTGAATCATTGCCACTATAAAGCACTTTCCAATTGGGTGATAAATTAGAATGTGCTAGAGCGCTAATATAACCAATATGATGGAATAAAGGATATAGGAGATAGCAGCGGCATACTTTCTGTATCTCACCATTATGAAAACATACTGTCAAATCAGTTGTGTCCTCTGGGTACATAACATTCATAACACACATTTAATCTGCATTTCTAAATTGTTTATATGCAAAGCTGTAATTCTTGGTGTGATAATCAGTCCAAGAGGCTTCCAGAGACGAAAGATTCAATAAATAAATCAATGAGTCCTTTTATATCATCTCTTTCACTGCGTGATTAACTCGAGTGCCACAGACTACATTCATATAGTCACTTGGCTCAATATTCCTTTAAAGCTTCCTCGTTTACTGCCCTGTTTCTAAAACAATTTTGTATGTGCTTTTCTTAATTACAGGGCAATCTTGAAGAAACCTTTCATGTCTGACAATGTGTTTCTAGTAAGAAAAATGCAGGTAAGCTGGTGATAGACCTACGTGTACTCCTGAGGAAAGTTGGAGGAGACCGCAGTTAACTATAAACCTGTTAATGAATCTGGTCAAAACAAAGGTTTAGTCGGTAATTAAAGGAGTGTCTTTGGTTAATTTCCATTAAAAAATATCATACACTGAGGATTGTCATTCGTGTTTTTATATGATGAAAAGCATAGGGTATTCATATCTTAAGCCTGCCACATACAATAGGTGTATGTTGGCTGAACCTGGTGGGAATTTTGGTGGGCTGACCATCTGATCTGTATGCGGTGGGGGTCTCCTGACTTTCCCCTGATGGGCATTTCAACTTCCTGATGCAGTTGTTTTTGAGGAGAGGAGTCTAACTGTGCTTTTCCGCCACACTTCCTACTGAAAGCATCTGCTTGCTTGGTTGAGCCAAGCAGCCATTTGTATGAGGTGAAGTTGGCCAAATAATCTTGTTCAACCAACACATTTACCATGTCAATGGCCAGTCTTAGACACAATATCGATTCACATAGCTGAATAGGACTTGTTTGTTGCAGATAAAGTTGTACTTTTTAATGGCACCATTTACTGTTGTAGTGGGAATATGGAAAAAAAAATAAAAATGGGGTGGAACTGAAAAAAAAAAAACTAATTCCATCACAGTTTTATGGTTTTTGTTTTTGCGTCTTTTCCTATGCAGTAAAATTGACCTGTTACCTTCATTCTTCAGGTTACTTTGATTACAGTGATACCACATTTATGTTATGTTTCTTGTGTTTTAATACTGGAAAAAACTTTTTGAAAAATGTATTTATTCTTTTCATCAGCACTCTTTATAGTTATGTTTGCTTAAGTGTGTAAGGGATATATATATATATATATATATATATATATATATATATATATATATATAATGGGATATATATATATATATATTTAATGTTTCTGTGTGTCGTTGCAGAGAGAAAGTCAATGCAGCTGACAGGAGGTGATTTTTACCTTCATTTTTTCAATCCCTATTGGCTGCGGAGTGGGAGGGGGTGTGGTTTAATGGGACACGGGGGGGGGGTTAAGTCCTTCATTTCAGGGTGGCCTGAATTATAGGTTAATGCCATGGTAATTTGAAGAAACACAATGGGTAGCAGTGGAAGAAAACATTGCTTTGCGCGGGTATATTTAATCTATTTCATTTAATGTTTCTGTGTGTCGTTGCAGAGAGAAAGTCATCCTCCCTCCCATCCCTGCAGCTGACAGATGTTGATTTTTACCTTCAATTGTTCAATCTCCATTGGCTGCGGAGTGGGAGGGGTCATGGCCTGACTGAGTCGGGGGCGTGACATTGAAAGACCTAGGGCAGGGTTTTAAGTCCTTCTTTTGATGGTGGCCAGAATTACAGGTCGATGCCATGGTAATTTATGAGGACACGCCATGGGTAACAGTGGAAGAAAACATTGCTTTGCACGGGTATATTTAATCTATTTCATTTAATGTTTCTGTATGTTGTTGCAGAAAGAAATCCAACCTCCCTCCCGCCCCTGCAGCTGACAGAAGTTGATTTTTACCTTCATTTTTTCAATCCCCGTTGGCTGCGAAGTGGGAGGGGGCATGGCCTGACAGATTCGGAGCGTGGTTTCGCGAGATCTGGGGCGGGGGTCAGAGTGGCATGAATTACAGGTCGATGACATGGTAATTTATGGGGACCTGCAATGGTTAGCAGTGGAAAAAAACATCTTTTATTAGTACTGAAAATGGTCGTAGTCTAAAATTAGTCAATTTCATCTACGATTTTTGTGTGTCATTGCAGAGAGAAATTCACCCTCCCACCCCTGCAGCTGATTTTTTTCAATCCCCAATGCCTACGGAGTGGGAGGGGGCGTGGCCTGGCAGAGTTGGGGGTGTGGATTATCAAGATGCTTCGAACGGTTGTAGTCTGAAATTAGTCTATTTCATCTAAAATTTTGTGTGTCATTGCAGAGAGAAATTCACCCTCCCACCCCTGCAGCTGACAGAAGTTTATTTTCCCTTCATTTTTTCAATCCCTGTTGGCTGCGGAGTAGGAGGGGGCGTGACCTGACACAGTTGGGGACGTGGCTTAACAAAGCGCTTCGCATGGGTGATTTAATCTATTTCATTTAATGTTTCTGTGTGTCATTGCAGAATGGCTGCAGAGTGAGAGGGGGCGTGGTCTGACAGAGTTGGGGGCGTGACTTAGCAAGACGATTCGAACAGTTGTAGTCTATAATTAGTCTATTTTATCTAAAATTTTTGTGTGTCGTTGCAGAGAGAAATTCACCCTCCCACCCCTGCAGCAAACAGAAGTTTATTTTTACCTTTATTTTTTCAATCCCCATTGGCTGCGGAGTGGGAGGGGGCGTAACCTGACAGAGTCAGGGGCGTGGATTAGCAAGACGCTTCACATGGGTGTATTTAATCTATTTCATTTAATGTTTCTGTGTGTCGTTGCAGAAAGAAAGTCAACCTCCCACCCATCCCTGCAGCTGACAGAAGTTGATTTTTACCTTTATTTTTTCAATCCCTGTTGGCTGCGGAGTGGGAGGGGGCGTGGCCTTACAGAGTCGGGGCGTGGCTTAGCAAAGCGCTTCGCATAGGTGCATTTAATCTATTTCATTGAATGTTTCTGTGTGTCGTTGCAGAATGGCTGCGGAGTGAGAGGGGGCGTGGCCTGACAGAGACGGGGCGTGGCTTAGCAAAAGGCTTCGAACGGTTGTAGTCTATAATTAGTCTATTTCATCTAAAATTTTTGTGTGTCGTTGCAGAGAGAAATTCACCCTCCCACCCCTGCAGCAAACAGAAGTTGATTTTTACCTTTATTTTTTCAATTCCCGTTGGCTGCGGAGTGGGAGGGGGCGTGACCTGACAGAGTCGGGGGCGTGGATTAGCAAGACACTTCGCATGGGTGGATTTAATCTATTTTATTTAATGTTTGTGTGTGTTGTTGCAGAAAGAAAGTCAACCTCCCACCCATCCCTGCAGCTGACAGAAGTTGATTTTTACCTTTATTTTTTCAATCTCTGTTGGCTGCGGAGTGAAAGGGGGTGTGGCCTGAAAGAGTTGGGGGTGTGGCTTAGTGAGACCTGGGGCGGGGGTTTTAAGTACTTCTTTTAGGGTGGCCTGAATTAAAGGTCAATACCATGCTTATTTATGAGCCCGCGCAATAGGCAGCAGTGGAGGAAAACATCTTTTATTACTACTGAACTGTAGTAATAGAAAAACACATAAGTTATATTTATGGTAACCGGAATACCTTTAACAGTGTCAGTAAATAGAAATGGATGAGATCCTCAGCTGCTGATAATTACCTGGTTGTTATGGAAACCTGCCCTCCCTGTGTGGCTTTGCAGAGAATGGCAGTTGGAGTTTAAAACCAAAGCTCCCAGTTGTAATGTTGGCTAATGGAGATCATATTTTGGGAATATCTCGGGAACGGTACATCCTAGAGAGATGAGACCTGGTCTAAAACCTTCCCGGACACCTGATGTACCTGTGTGCCGAATTTGGTGAAAATCGGTCCAGTAGTTTGGTCGCGCATAGAGAACAGACAGACAGACAGAAATTCATTTTTATGTTATTAAGATATATATATATATATATATATATATATATATATATATATATTTATTTTATTTTTTTCAGGATGAACTGTAGTTTTTATTGATACCATTTTGGAGCTTGTATGACTTTTAATCACTTTTTATTAAATTTTAAATTGTCCATTTTGCCTTTTTTCCCATTACATCATTCGCCATATGGGATAAATATTTTTACACAACTCACAAAAAGTTAGGGATTAGTGTTAAGCGAACATGTTTGGCCGAATATAGTATTCGGCCGAACATGGCGGCGCTCAGGACCCCTTCCCGCACGCTAATTAGCCAATTAGCGTGCAGGAAGGTACTGGCATTCACTGTAATGCCAGTAGCCATGTCAGCTACTGGCATTGTAGTGATTGGCTGGCTGGGAACGCGTCATCGGGTGCCATAAAGCATCCGGTGACATGTGACCATCTCAGACCGAGCAGGGAGAGCTGCTGCAAGAAGGGACAGATAGTGTAGGGAGAGAAGCACGCTAGGCAGGGATAGAATTTCTGTTTCAAAGACCCAAAAGCCCTTTTCAGGGCTATTATATCTTGCTGGCAAACTTTTCATTTTGGGGGTGTTAAAAATAGCGCTAGGTGGCCTGCCATTAACGCCACCAGTGCAGCTGCTGCATGCTGTATTACTCTCTGTATACTATATACCTGACATCCTTTGCTATTATTTCTGCTGTTAACTCTGCAGTACCTCTTTTGCATCTTGCTGTATAACATTTGCGCAAGGAGGGACACCAAAGTCCATTGTTATATCTGGCTGCATTTTTTAAATTTCTTTTGGGGCAAAAAGAACGCAAGTGCGCCCTGACACTACCAGTACGTGCACAGCGTGTGTATTAGAACCTTTCAAAAGTCTATATACCTGACATCCGTTGATATATTTTCTTCCGTTAATTTATGCCACAGTTCCTCAGCTGCGTCTGCTTTATAACATTTGCGCAAGGAAAGAATTATACTGTAGGGATAGGATTTGGCTAGGTAGGGCTAGTGTTTCTCTTCAAAAGACACAAAAGTCCATTGTTATATCTGGCTGCATTTTTTGAATTTCTTTTGGGGAAAAAATAACGCAGAAGCGCCCTGACACTACCAGTACGTGCACAAAGTGTGCATTTTAGCCTTTCTGTTGTCTATATAGCTAACATACGTTGCTATTTTTTCTACCGTTAATTTAGGCTGCAGTTCCTGATTTGCGTCTGCTCTATAACGTTTGCGCATTCTAAATATTTGACATTGGGCAAAATTTTTCTTATAATACACTTAATAAAAATCTGCAGTACTGTACTTGTGACAAAGTTGCATATATACAGTTTAATATGCGCAAGGCGAGCACTAAGGGACGGGGAAGTGGGCGTGCTGCTGATGGTGAATGCAGAGCCCATGGCTCTGGGCGCAGTGAAACTGCCTGCCAAATGTCAAAGTTTGCAGGGCGTAGCAAGACACAACTCTTGTTGCCACACCAGTGCGAGCAGGTAGTCGGTTGGATTTCCGCTGATAATGCTTCCAGTCGGTTAAGCACCACCCCCTCTTCCACAAAGTCGAGTCTCAGTACCCAAGAGTCTGGGCAACCGCATCCTCACCCTGATCCTCCTTCCTCCCACCATGCAGAGTCTGGGGAAAGAACTAATCCCACATACGGATATTCCGAGGAGCTTTTTCATCACCATTCCTTGGCTCGGGCCTCTAGCCAAGGCCGCTTGAAGTGGGACATGAGGAGATATTGTGCCCTGATTCCCAACCTACAGTATTGATCAAACACAGTCTGAAGAAGATGACGGTGGAGAACGGCAAGTAGCGTCTCACGAGGTGCATGATGATGATGAGACACAGTTGCCAATAAGTCAAGGGCAACTAGTGTCTCAAGAGGTTGATGATGAGGATGAAACGCAGTTAAGTCAGGTTCTTGTTAGCTCACCATGTCAGGAGGAGGAACAGAGTGAGGAAGTGGAAGAGGAGGTGGTGGACGATGAAATTGCTGACCCAACCTGGGAAGGTGGCAAGCCGAGTGAGGACAGCAGTACAGAGGGGGAGGGATCCGCAGCTGGTGGACACCGAGGCTTTGTCGCAGCCTGATGGTGGCGGCTGTCCCTTGTCATGCAGTCCCCAGCCGCCACTATTTTTCCCGGTGTGCCGTCCCCGCCTTACACCAGCATGTGTCCAGAAACATAACCTGTGCTCTGACCAACACAGTTACTGGCAAGGTCCACTTAACAACTGACACATGGACAAGCGCTTCTGGCCAGGGACGCTACATTTCTCTAACGGCACAATGGGTAAATTTTGTGGAGGCTGGGAGCGAGTCGTACCCTGGGATGGCAAAGGTGCTACCCACTCCCAGGATTGCGGGCTCTATTTCAATCTGGATTTCTGCCACCACCTACAGTAGCGGCTGTAACCCCTCCTTCTGTTCCTCCACCTCCTCCTCCAGTTCCCATGCAGAATTGCCATCTTACAGCACCAGTCAGACTTCTGTCAGTAGCTGGAAGCAGTGTAGCACAGCAGTTGGGAAGCGTCAACAGGCCATGCTGAATCTTATTTGCCTAGGTGACAAACCGCCGCAGAGCTGTGGCAGGGCATAAGGGAGCAGGCTAAGCTGTGGCTCTCGCCAGTCAACCTACAGACAGCCATGGTTGTATCTGATAACGGACGCAACTTGGTGGCGGCTTTGGAGCTGGCCAACCTCACGCACATACCATGGCTGGCCCATGTCTTCAACTTAGTGGTTCAGTGGTTTTTGAAAACCTACCCCAATTTTCCAAAGCTACTGGTGAAGGTGCGCCGCCTGTGTGCCCATTTCCGCAAGTCGCCTACAGCTTCAGCCGGCCTGGCAACACTGCAGTAGCGCTTAAGGTTGCCATCTCACCAACTGCTGTGTGACCTGAGCTCGTGCTGGAATTCCACCTTCCACATGTTGGGCAGGCTTTGTGAGCAGCAGAGGGCAGTAGTAGAATACCATCTGCAACAGGTGGATTAGGAGGAGGACGGGGAGGAGGAGGAGCAGGAGACAGTTGCCACCGCTACACAGGGTAGCCATAGCAGGTTTACACCATTTCTTCGGCTTGGATGGGGTGAAGAGGAAGGATGAGGAGGATATTGAGAGTCATCATCCTGGTGGGGAGAGAGAAGCCTTGTCTGTTGGGACTCTGGCACACATGACTGACTTCATACTATGCTGCCTTTCCTGTGACCCTCGCGTTATACGCATATTAGCCAACACCGATTACTGATTGTTCACCCTTCTCGACCCCCGATACAAAGAGAACTTCTCATCTCTTATTCCTGTGGTGGAGAGGACAAATAAAATGTACGAAAAGGCCCTTGTCAAAAAATTGCTCCAAAAATTTCCATCTGACAACGCTGACGGCAGAGTCCGTAGTTCCTTGGCCAGCCGAGGAGGGGAGACGAGGGGAACACACAGCAGTTCCAACTAAGGCAGGGAGACACTCTCCAAGGCCTGGGAAAGTTTTATGACAACCCGCCAGCATCCTCACCCTGATGAGCGGCCTAGTGTGACAAGAAGGGAAAAGTTTTGGAAGATGGTAAAGGAGTACCTAGCTGACCGTGTCAACGTCCTCAGCGATCCCTCTGTGCCGTATAATTATTGGGTGTCTAAGCTGGACACGTGGTACGAACTGGCACTCTACGCTACGCTTTGGAGGTGCTGGCCTTCTCTACCGCCAGCGTTTTGTCTGAGCAGGTATTTAGTGCCTCTGGGGGCATAATTACTGATAAGCGCATCCGCCTGTCAACTGACAATGCTGACAGGTTGACGCTTACCAAAATGAAGACCTGGATTTCCCCTGACTTCTCTACTCCACCAGAGGAAAGCGGCTTAACATGAAGGAACCTTAAATGTGGCTTTTAGGGTGCATTGAATACACTGTATTCCCATGTACCCCTTCCTCTTCTCGTCCTCTTCCGCCTCATCCTCCGTCATATGAAACTGCTTAGGCTGCCCTCGAAGTTCACCAGCTGGGCCTGCACCATTATTATTTAGACGGTCAGCTCACCAGCTGGGCCGGAATCATAATTCTTAACACGGTCAGCTCACCAGCTGGCCCTGCACCATAACTTTTTAGACGGTCAGCTCACCAGCTGGGCCGGAACCATAATATTTTAGACGGTCAGCTCACTAGTAGGCCCTCAACCATAATGTTTTAGACGGTCAGCTCTGCTGAATGTCACCCATACATGTCACCTATAATGTTTTACACAGTCAGCTCTGCTGCATGTCACCTATAATGTTTTACACGGTTAGCTCAGCAGCAGCACGTCACCCCTATTGTTTTGGAACATCAGCAGCAGGCCATCAAACTGAATTTTTCAAGGGTGTGTCTGATGCACTCCTTTATGTGTAATAAAGGGGGTATTGGAGTGCCTGTTCCTTGTAATTTTTGGCAGCCCTTTCCCTTTGTGCATAGGCTTTATGAGTGTAGGAGTCCCACATCATGAACAATTGTACCACAATGTGAATGAGGCCCTCCTTTATGTGATATACCGTTTGTGATATCGTAATTTTTGGCATCACTTGCGCCTTACGTACAAGTAAATATGTTTTTCCTAACAATATTTCCTCTAAAATCGATGTTATCTTCGGTTTTTGGGGGTATTATTGTCATTACGTAAAAGTGGCGTAATAGTGGCGTAATCATCATTAATATCAGCGACTTCGGTGTCCAAGATGCATCCAGACCTCCTCCCCATGCTATTCCCTAACCATTTCAGTGGTGTTTCCAACATTTTCTCACGTTTCCCTATGGACCAGACACCCTCCCCTCTGCAGAGCAGGAGGTGTCCGGTCTTCTCCCATTGACTTCCATTGTGCTCGTGTGCTCGGCCGAGCACTCGAGCACCACTTAGTGTTCGGCCAGAGCACCCGAGCATCGCGGTGCTCGATCATCACTATTAGGGATATTTGGCTTTTGGGTGAAATTTTAGGATGAACTTAAGATGCACTCTAACCTATATAGGTGAACTTAATATGACCTTCTCTAAACTTTTAAATGCATATGTCCAACTATTCAGTGCCGCAGTACTTTCTGCACAACTTGCTGTTCTGTAAGAAGGACTTTAATGACAAAATTCACAAGTGTTTGATCCATGAATTGCCCAATACATTTCCTGGTTCAATTAGAATTGGTATTTAAACAGTCTTCCTCATCATGCTGTTCAAATTTTGACATCATGAGATCAAGACAACACCTAACAATTGATCAACAGTAATATATTTATTAATGATCTTGTAGAAGGCTTGCACAGTAAAATATCAATTTTTGCAGATGACACTAAACTTTGTAAAGTAATTAACACAGAAGAGGGCAGTACACTGCTACAGATGGATCTGGATTGACTGGAGGCTTGGGCAGAGAAGTGGAAGATGAGGTTTAACACTGACAAATGTAAGGTTATGCATATGGGAAGGAATAATGCAAGTCACCAGTACATACTAAATGGTAAAATATTGGGTAACTCTGACATGGAAAAGGACCTAGGAATTTTAGTGAACAGCAAACTAAGCTGTAGAAACCAGTGTCAGACAGCTGCTGCCAAGGCCAATAAGAAAATGGGTTGCATCAAAAGAGGCATAGATGCCCGTGATAATAACATAGTCCTGCCACTTTACAAATCACTAGTCAGACCACACATGGAGTACTGTGTACAGTTCTGGGCTCCTGTGAACAAGGCAGACATAGCAGAGCTGGAGAGGGTTCAGAGGAGGGCAACTAAAGTAATAACTGGAATGGGTGGACTACAGTACCCAGAAAGATTATCAAAATTAGGGTTATTCACTTTAGAAAAAAGACGACTGAGGGGAGATCTAATAACTATGTATAAATATATCAGAGGTCAGTACAGAGATCTCTCCCATCATCTATTTATCCCCAGGACTGTGACCATGACGAGGGGACATCCTCTGCGTCTGGAGGAAAGAAGGTTTGTACACAAACATAGAAGAAGATTCTTTACTGTAAGAGCAGTGAGACTATGGAACTTTCTGCCTGAGGAGGTGGTGATGGTAAGTTCACTAAAAGAGTTCAAGAGGGGCCTGGATGTATTTCTGGAGTGTAATAATATTATAGGTTATAGTTACTAGAGATGGGTTGTTGATCCAGGGAGTAATTCCTGATTGGAGTCGGGAAGGAATTTTTTCTCCTAAAGTGTGGAAAATTGGCTTCTACCTCACAGGTTTTTTTTGCCTTCCTCTGGATCAACTTGTAGGAAAACAGGCCGAACTGGATGGACAGATGTCTTTTTTCGGCCTTATAAACTATGTTACTATGTTACCTCACCATTGCAAGGTTTCAAGCCAGATGTTCGCAGATGGAAGGGACCATTAGCAGGATGCAACAGAGATACAGAGAGACTGGAAGAGTCACAGAAAGGCATAGAAGTGGACATCCTTTGGCCACATCCCACACTGATGACTGCTTCATTGTGAACAATGCCCTGCGGAACCAGATGATGAATGCCACACAATTTCTGGCCCATTTAAAGGAGGTGAGAGGCACCCAAGTGTCATGTCAGACCATTGGAGACCATTCACATTACAGTGGTCTAAGTTCCAGACAACCTGCAAGGATACCTGACCAAACCATCAGACACTGGCGTCATTGTCTTGCATGGGCTAGGGAGCATCTATGCTGGACGAGGGACCAGTGGGACTCAGTACTGTTCGCTGATGAAAGTCGAAACAGAATTGGCCGCCAACTATGTTGGATATGTCGAAAACAGCGGTATGCATCAGCCATTGTTGTCAACAGACGAGTCTTTTGTGGTGGTGGTGTCACAAAGTAAACAGGTATGTCTAGTCAATACAGAACTGCCCTAAGGTACATTGACAAGCCCACATTATTAAACCAGTTATTGTGCCTCTGCATGAACAACACAGGCCTAATTTCATCTTCATGGACAGAAATGTGCCAGCTCATCGAGGTCACATCATTAGGGAATGACTGCTGCAGACTGGGGCACCTCAAATGGAGTGGCCTGCATTTTCTCCAGACCTGAATCCCATTGAAAACCTTTGGGATTAGCTGAGTCACTATGTAAAGGCTAATAACTCTGTACCCCAGAACCTAAATGACCTGAGGGCTGCTTTTCAAGAAGAATGGGCCATGCCTCAGCACATAATAACTCGACTTGTGAACAGCATGAAATGTTGTTGTCAAGCTTTAATTGATGCTCAAGGCCACATGACAAGTTATTGAGAAATTGACTTTTTTGTGGGGGTTTACCCACCACTGTTGTTGCCTTTTGTTTTAATATATAGTTTGAGATGAGGAAATCACCATTGCATGTGTCTACTTAAATGCCCTACTTTCATGATATAATATCACTGGAGCGTGAACTTTTAACGTTTTCCAGAAATTTAATCTGAAAGCCAAATATCCCTAACTTTTTGTGATTAGTGTATATTTTATTAGTACGAGTGTTTGAGGATGCAGGGATGCCCATTATGCTTCATTTGTTTGTTCATATATTTGTCTTTTTATTCTAGGGAATGAAGGTGATTAGAATTTTTGTACTTTTTATTATAGATATATATATATATATATATATATATATATATATATATATATATATATATATATATATATATATCCAAAATGACAAAAAACAGACAGCACCTCCTGCAGATGAAAGTCAGGTGCAAGCTACCTGCTGGCTAGTTAAATACTGAACAAAAAATGGCAGCAGCACTAGATAAGCCATGACACATGAACATGAGGTGAATATGTGAAAAAAGTAAAAAAGCATAACTGCTATATAGCAAGTAAAGTGGAAGCTCTTAGCGCATATACATGATCATAAATATGTCGGGCTCATCCACCAACGATCAAGGTGGCTTGCAATCGGATGAGTCCTACACTAACACTGACCTGCATCCTACATAAACCGGCAGGCCCATATCAGGGGAACATCTTACCCGGTCAGAAGCTGCACCAGTCTGAACAGGAGTGCTAAATTCCCCAGAGGAGGCCAGTCTTCCTCTATATATACAAAATGACAAAAAACAGACAGCACCTCCTGCAGATGAAAGTCAGGTGCAAGCTATATATATAAAATAGCAAAAGATGAGGCAGCACTCCAATAGTTGGTAATAGTGATGAATCTTTATTCCCGTGCGACGTTTCAACCCAGCTCAATGGGGTCTTTGTTAAGCAATACATAGATGCTTCCTCAAGGTTTATATAGCTAACAGTGCCACACTAACCAGTGTGTTAAATAATAACAATCAATCATCCTATCATGATTATTCATTAGTGCATAAATACAGAAACTGATAAAACAATGTACATATATAGTGAATCACCAGTGTACCATATAAGAACATATCTCCTCTATGTTTGAGTATACCAACACCGTGTATTACATATATACAGTGAAAAGAATAACTTAATATGTTCATAAAACATCCAATTAGTCCATATATATATCACCTGTGAATCTGTGTCTCTTCAATAGAACCAGGGCAAAAGCCCTAATTGTAATTAGTATATCAAAACAATCAAAACAATACCTGTCATAGTACTCATGGCTCCCGTGTATGCCTTAGCGTCCTCCACTAGCCACAGCGCATGCGTCCAATGTCAGACGCGCCAAAACCCGTCTCCACTGTCTACCACATGACACATGGAACGCAGATCATGTGACCTGCGCTCCACGGTAAGCGGTGACCATGGAGATAGGAACGGCCTCATCAAAAACATGGGGCATGCGCTATCGCAGCGGGGTAGCTAAGTAAAAGAAGAAAGTAAATAATGGTACAGGTGGCCAATAGGAGGGTTTAGGAGTATAACACTCCAAGTAATCGCAATATATAAGTACATATATCTTGCTATATACCGCAAACAATACTCGTGCAAAGAGTGTCCAGAAACGTCATTAGTAATGGGGTTAGGTGGTTTGGACAGTGTGAATGTCCAGTCCACCATCCCTAAGAGATAAATAATCGGATAAGAGGGCAGTCCGTACGCTACAGATTGCTCCAACTCCTGTCATATAAATCCCAGCGTGTTCTTCCGCCAAGATGGGGAAATAGGGAGGAAGAAACCATTGTAGGCTCCTACTCCCTTTTCCTCTAATGTTCCCAGGCAAATGGGCACTTTTGTGTGTCCAGATGTTAGGGAGCAAGGTCACATCATAATGGCATACAATGAAAAAAATGTGGTACTTATTTCACACCCATATATACACGGTACTCAAAGCAGGACATATGTACTGAAAAGTATCAAGATATAGTGAAAATGACGCCCTCCGTTGGTCCTCCGTCCCAATCAAAGAGATCCTATATTTCACTGGAGCCAGAGTCCCAAGGCAGAAACGTCGCACGGGAATAAAGATTCATCACTATTACCAACTATTGGAGTGCTGCCTCATCTTTTGCTATTTTATTGGAAAATAAGCTTTTTTGCCCAAAGCTTGGGAGGAATTGCACCCTTATTCACTGGACTGTGCTGCTGCTGTTTTTTGCTTTATATATATATATATATATATATATATATATATATATATGATTTATTTTTATTTTTTTTTACTAATTTTACAGTAAGTCACCCTAAGTGACTGTAACATGCAATCATTGGATTGCATCTTGTATTCTGTATTGCATATCTATGCAGTAAAATACTGAATTCAATATATTCCAATACAGCACTGTCACATACAGACCTGCATTGGAATATACTAGTAATTGGTCTCAGTCAGGGGAAGGCAGCTCGGGTCAGAAAGTGCCGGTCTTATAACCGATTACAATGACACATGTCTGAGCATTGTGCAGTTATACTGTAACTATCCTATGTTTCTGACCAAAATACCCCTTTCTGACCAAAATACCCCTTTAAGTCAGTATGTTTTGAAAAGTCAATCTAAGAAGTAGACTAGTACTCTATGACTGACCATGGTTTGGAAATAAGATATTCAGGAAGCACAAAGATTTTACCATGGAATATAGTTTCAATGACCTTCAGTATCTGTAGACTTATCTCAACCATGACCTTCATAAATGTTAAACCTGATGCTACACATTTCTGTCCAGTGCAATTCCTATAGCTATTTTCTTATCAAATCTATTTAAACATCACCTTTAGGAATCTTACTACCTAGAGCACTGCAGCACTGAATGGGGTTTTGAACTACAAAGGACTTCTACATCAAAGATGGTAAACATTGACATGATGTTTGAAGGCACTAGAAAGCAAATGTTTTTGAAATCACAAATGATCAAAAGTAATAAGAAAACCTTCTGCTTACTACCATAACTCTGTTCAGCAAACATTTGTTGGACTCTACAGTGCTTAATATAACTGGTCATTGTCATTGTTAAGTACTTTGCACTTGTTGAAATTGCATCATAGAAGAAATAGGAAGTAGAGAGCCTTGTGAAGTATGTAGAAAACATAAAACACAATAACATGATAGATACAGTATGTCCCTTCTTTACGAGGAGAAACTGAAATGAATACTAAAAACACAACCGCAGTATAAAGACGCTGGTCAATGTGTTTTTCACAGAGATGTCTAAGGAGCTGTATATCTTTGCAGGAACATAACTGAGATTATAAAAAAAATATTTATAGTGCAGAAGGTTGTAGGAATGAAATGTAAAATAATGCAACAATCATTGTCGTTATTACATGCTATAAAACTACTGTATATGCTCTGCAAGGCAGAGACGTAGGCCGAAACTGCTAAAAAGGGGATATCAAGAAGGCTTTACAAAAATCTGATCTACTTAAAGGGGTTGGTCACTTTCTGGATACTCTTGACCAATGTCTTTTAGAGTTAACTGCGTATATGGCACTAACTAATATGGCCTTTGTTGAAACTCCATGCCATTTTCTATATTTTTTAAGGTACACTCCTTTTTAACAAGTTTTTTGTGCTATACACACAGAGTACTTTTCCATAAAATGGCTGTGGATGGAGGGTCATGTGACCAGTCAAATGATTCAGCTTCATCCATATAAACAGACTACACTAAACTCCCAACTAGAGATCAGCAAACTGAGAGAGAGAGAGAGAGAGAGAGAGAGAGACAAAGACAGAGAAAGAAAGAAACCCTCTGAGTGTTTGGGAAATATATTCAAATTTGCTTTCCTACGTCTATCTGATGCCAGCAAATGTTAGTTATGATCATTTTCATATATTTTCCCAGAAATCAAGAGGAGTGTTGTATAGCCCACAGTAGTCATCCCGTAGTTGCCTTGCAACTAGAAAAGCTGTTTTGATATGTTCTGCTGTGATAAAGGGCTTTTTGCTTGAAAAAGCTAATTGCAAATGTGAGGATGGCTTAGTTATGTTCCTAGCTTTATTATAAGCATATTTAAAAGGCACTGTTTGCTGTGCATCAGTGAGCATGATGAACCAGTTTAGACCAGCGCTGAACACTGAGCAAGTAGAAAGCATGGCTAAAGATCTGCGTCCCAACTGGAACCAGATGGCCTTTGGGGACGAGTTCCCTGAACCACCACCCGCTCCAGACATCAGGGTGTCACTCTCTGAACTGAAGTCAAGTAACCCACCTACAGTGCCCTTATTCTCCTTACCGCCTGCGGAGTTAGCTGTGCATCGTGAGGTGGTTCTTCGTCGTCAGGCGGCTGGTGCGTCTGCTGTGGCTCATGTGGCAGAGGCAGCTGGAGCGCCCACTTCCCCACCCAGGAGGAGATCCACGACAACACCTTTCATAAGGCAGAACCCAATTGTGCCACCATCGGTGACAGCCCATGCGCAGACCCTCTGGGACTATAAAAACACAGTTGAGGACTGGGTCATCCAGATCCTGCATTGGAACGCCGAAAGGGAACGGTCTTGTGGTTTTCCGTTGAGAGAGGGTCTGGCTTCCTGGCAGACGACGAGAACGGAAAGGAGTATTTTGTGGGCCACAGGTCGGTGAAACAGCCATACCTGACAACCTCGATAACCTCGTCAGGTTGACAACCTCGTCAACCTCGTCATAGCCTTTACGTGGGGGATCAGGTGGAGTACACCCCCATAGTGTCCCTGAAAGGCCGCTTTGCGACCCGGGTTACCCTTCTTTCTAAGCCCCTGGTACTTACAACAGAACCTGAAGTGTGGCCAGATGAACCACTAGGTCCAGGACGCTTGCGCTGTCCCCAGATGGCGTCCTCCGGTTCATGGAAAGCCACAGCCACTGCTGGAGCATCTAATTCCTGATCTGCCAGCACCACCACCGTCCTTTCAGCTGGGTCAGCTGACGACAACATTGTTTACGTTCCAATCCACTGTGATCCACCAATACCAGCTGCCGTGGAAGATGAAGCCAGCAGCAGCTGGGGCTACTTCCCTGGATGCAACCTTGCCAGAACCGCTATACCGGCAGGAGGATCCGGAAAAGTACAAATGGCTACAACGCTCACCAGCGGTCAAGTCCGGTCAAGTCCGAATTCTGGAAGAAAAGGGCACTGGAGTTCTACTACGGCAGCGAGCGAGGCCTACAATAGGCAGGAGCATCCTCTGATGTCATTTAGCAGCAGTTCCAGCAAGGAGGACTTCAGGTCCCTCATCTGAGGAACCCTTCTACTGGCTGGGTGATTTAAAGGACACCTCAGGAGAACCTATGGGAGCCACACCATGGACTGCACCTGACGGGTGAGAGCTAGTTGGCACTTTTTATGTTTGTTTGTATTGCCCCCGTTTGACTCTTACCCAGATGGCCATGGCTGTCAGGACTCCCCCCATTCTGCAGAAAAGTCCCAGTTGTGCCTAAGCGCTCCTATTTTCCTTCCCCCCCCCCCCTTCTCAGGTTATTTGGGAGCCTCCTTTGCAAAAAGGGTTCTCTATGTGCTGCTATTTTCTATCATGTATGTATTGCCCCGTTTGACTCTCACCCAGCTGGACATGGCTTTTAGGACTCCCCTTATTCTGCAGAAAAGTCCCAGTTGCGCCTAAGCGCGCCTATTTTCCTCCCCCCCTTCTCAAGTTTTTTGGGAAAAAGGGTTTTCTATTTGTTGCTATTTTCTATTATCCATGTGGATTACACGTTACCTATTTGGATTACAATATTACCTCATGTGGATTACAATTGAATTTTGGACTATGTGTTCCAGACAGTGTTTTATCATGCTAAGGAGCCACGAGGATAGACTCTAACGTATATATATGAGCCTTTTATGTTTGCAAATCAGAAATTGATTGCACTAAAATGTTTGTAAAGTCTTTGCTGTATTTTAACTACACTGTTTTTACTGGTTCATCACTTTAGCCCATTGTGTGTATTCTTTTTCTGGTACTGCAATGTAAGTTTCCTATTATGCACTGATTGTCCAGTGTTTGTAGTAAGTTATGCACTTAGCTGGATAGCTAGCAGTGAGCACCTTATTTTTCTACCTCATATGGACTGCCTCTAAAGACTGTACGCCGCGCCCTAGCCTCGTGTGTATGACGCATTCGCACGTTAATAGTACGCTAAGGATTCGGACTCACTTTTGTACGCTAATCCTTACGTATTGCGTACTCTTAACTACACTGACTGTACGTTCATAATTTGAGCAGGAATGTTTGCAAAACAACAATTGTTTTTTTGAACGTAGATTCGACCGAATAAATTTGTTTAAGTACGAATCTTGTCAGAAATTCGGCGAATATTCGGCAAAGCGAATTTTGGATGATTTGCTCATCTCTATTGGAAAGGGGTGGTGATGAGCACTGAAAAAAACAAAGACGACATTGCTAGTAAATGCTTAACAGACTGTAAACGAAATCACACCCACTGGGTGGTGGCACATAGACACATATCTCATGAAACAATATCACAAAGCCATGTTTAACCACTTTTAGTCCGGCCCATTTACCCCCTTCCTGACCAGGCCTAATTTTACAAATCTGACATGAGTCACTTCATGTGGTAATAACTTTGGAATGCTTTTACTTATCCAAGCCAATCAGAGAATGTTTTCTCGTGACACATTGTACTTCATGTTAATAGTAAACTTAACCCGATGCCGACCGCCCACTGTCTTTAGACGGCAGGCAGCGCGAGTCCCCAATCTGTAGAGCCGTCTAAAGACGGCGCTTCAGAAAAGGGGTGTCAGGGAGCCCCCGGACTGACCAGCGGCGGGGGTCCGGCTATGCCCAGTAGCCGGACCCCTGCTGCGCGATCTATTCAGAATGGCGAGCGGGGCCATCGGGTCCCCGCGCTGCTGTGACGGGGACCCGATGGCGTAGATAGCAGCACGATGCCTTGCTTAGGCATCGTGGCTGCTATCCCTGCGAGCCTGTGCGATCCAGCCCCCTGGATCGCACGGGAAGCAGGCTGTAAGTGTATTAAACTGAGTAATACACTTACAGCCAATGCATTACAATACAAAAGTATTGTAATGCATTGTAAAGGGGATCAGACCCCCAAAAGTTAAATAAAGTGGAAAAAAAGTTAAAAAATTAAGTTAAAAAAATATAATAATAATAATAATAATAATAATAAAAGTTAAAAAAAAAAAACAAAACACCATTTTCCAAAAAAAGTTAAAAAAAATTGTAAAAAAAAAGAAAGGTATACATATTAGGTATCGCCGCGTCCGTATCGACCGGCTCTATAAAAATATCATGTCTTCTACCCCGCCAGGTGAGCGCAGTAAAAAAAAAAAACTGTGCCAAAACAGACATTTTTTGGTCACCTTCCCTTAGAAAAAATAGCAGGTGATCAAAAAAGCGTATGTACCCCAAAATGGTACCAATCAAACTGTCACCTTGTCCTGCAAAAATGATAGCCTACCTGAGACAATCGTCCGAAAAATAAAAAAAATATGGCTCTCAGAAAATAGCAACACACAAAAAAGATTTTATTCTGTTCAAAAATGCATCTATTGTGTAAAACTTTCCAAAAAGAAAAATGTTAGACATATTGGGTATCGCCACGTCCGTAACAACCTGCTCTATAAAAATATTACAAGAGATGGCCCCCCAGGCAAATGCTG
Organism: Rhinella marina; assembly: GCA_900303285.1. Lineage (NCBI taxonomy): Eukaryota > Metazoa > Chordata > Amphibia > Anura > Bufonidae > Rhinella > Rhinella marina. The sequence goes on from ONZH01027824.1 coordinate 71,132, forward strand.
TAAAAAAAAAATTTAAAAAAATATGCCAAAATAGCCATTTTTTCCCTCTTCCCTCAAAAAAAGTGTAATAGCAGGCGATCAAAAAGGTGTATTTAACCCAAAATGGTACCAATCAAACTGTCATCTTGTCCTGTAAAAATTATACCCTACCTGAGACAATCGCCCGAAAAATAAAAAAAATATGGCTCTCTGAAAATGGCAACACATAAACAAGATTTAATTCTGTTCTAAAATGCATCTAATGTGTAAAACTTAACAATAATAAAAATGTTAGACATATTGGGTATCGCCAAGTTCGTAACAACCTGCTCTATAAAAATATTACATGACTTGCCCCCTCAGGTGAATGCTGTAAAAAAAATGCTAAAAAAAACTATGCCAAAACAGCTATTTTTTTCACCTTGACTCACAAAAAGAGTAATACCAAGCGATCAAAATGGCGTATTTACTAGAGTTGAGCGAATCCTAAAAGATTCGGGGATTCGGTATTCGGCCCGAATTTTCCGCGGGATTCGTGGGTTCGAGCCGAATCACGAATCCCATTAAAGTCTATGGGAGACCCGAATATTTTTGCAGGGGCCAAAGGTTCTGCACAGTCAAGTTTGCCCCAACATGTGAAAACCTAAGAAAAAGATGGAAACACCTTGGGAATGGATAGGAAACACCAGGGGCAGCATGTAGGGATGCCTCTGAGGCTCCCTAATTGCACCATTTTTTCTAAATCTGGCCAATAGTCTGGTGATGACCCCAAGGCAATTTTCAGGGACACGATAATGGTGACCCACTTAAAAATGCTGCCTGACAACCTGGCGGTGAACCCCTGATTGTCTGTCTTTCAATAAGATTGCAGTGTAAAGCATGGTGGTAAGCCTCAGTATGACTTTTTGGATGGAGATTGCATGTGGTCACGTACTCCCTGGAACCCCATAGTCACCCCTTCTCTGATGTGCTACCCCAGAACATTCTCTGCCCCAATTCGCAAGACCTTTTGCAGTCTCAGTGTGCTGACAGTGGGGATTTACCAGTGTTGTCTGAGGAGGTGGTGGACAATGGTGAAACACAGGTGTCGGGGGGTGAGGTACTTGAAAGTAGTGTTGCACGATATATCGAAAACTCAGTACGGTTTTGGTACCTAGTGCGGTACCGAAGCTCGATACTGAGTTTTCTTGCCATCCGATACATAGAACATGGCGCACGCATCACTTTAATGCGGTTGCCATGTTCTAATATCTACCGCGCTGCCAGGGCCAGATTATAATTGGAGCACCTGGAGCTACTGCTCCAGGCCGCCGCTCCAATGATTTCATGGGGGGGCCCCGCGCCCCCCTCAGACCTCAGATCAGCCCACCCACTTTAAAAAAAGCATACTTACCTGTTCTGGCCGCCGCTGTCCTCAGGTTCCGCGCTACACTGTGTTCCCTGCCGGCGCGCACTATGACCTGACGCAGCGTCACGCCACGGGAAGGAAAAAAGGGGGGGACCCCACGCCATTTGACCCCACTGACCTTCCTGACACGCTGCGTCAGCAGGGAACACAGTGGAGGGAACACAGTGGAGCGGGAAGCCTGAGGACAGCGGCGGCCAGAACAGGTAAGTATGCTTTTTTAAAGTGGCTGGGTGGGCTGATCTGAGGTCTGAGGGGGGCCACAAGATGCTGGTCTGAGGGGGGCACAAGACGCTGACCTGAGGTCTGATGGGGGAACATGGGGCACATTGTGTTGATCTGAGGTCTGAGGGGGGCCACAAGACGCTGACCTGAGGTCTGATGGGGGCACATTGTGTTGATCTGAGGTCTGATGGGGGCACAAGACGCTGATCTGAGGTCTGATGGGGGCGCAAAACGTTGACCTGAGGTCTGATGGGGCCACAAGACGCTGACCTGAGGTCTGATGGGGGCACAAGACGCTGACCTGAGGTCTGATGGAGGCACAAGACGCTGACCTGAGGTCTGATGGGGGCACAAGACGCTGACCTGAGGTCTGATGGGGGCACAAGACGCTGACCTGAGGTCTGATGGGGGCACATGACGCTGATCTGAGGTCTGATGGAGGCACAAGACGCTGACCTGAGCTCTGATGGGGGCACATTGTGTTGATCTGAGGTCTGATGGGGGCACAAGACGCTGATCTGAGGTCTGATGGGGGCACAAGACGCTGACCTGAGGTCTGATGGGGGAACAAGACGCTGATTTGAGGTCTGATGGGGGCACAATGTGTTGATCTGAGGTTTATTATCCCTGTACAGTGACATCACTGTGTGTATTATCCCTGGACTTTGACATCACTGTGTTTATTATCCCTGTACTGTGACATCACTGTGTTTATTATCCCTGTACGGTGACATCACTGTGTTTATTATCTCTGTACTGTGACATCACTGTGTTTATTATCCCTGTACAGTGACATCACTGTGTGTATTATCCCAGTACTGTGACATCACTGTGTTTATTATCCTTGACTGTGACATTACTGTGTTTATTATCTCTGTACTGTGACATCACTGTGTTTATTATCTCTGTACTGTGACATCACTGTGTTTATTATCCCTGTACGGTGACATCACTGTGTTTATTATCCCTGTACGGTGACATCACTGTGTTTATTATCTCTGTACTGTGACACCACAGTGTTTGTTATCTCTGTACTGTCACATTACTGTGTTTTGGGATCGGCGTCTCGTGCCCCCATCAGACCTCAGGTCGGCGTCTCGTGCCCCATCAGACCTCAGATCGGCATCTCGTGCCCCCATCAGACCTCAGTTTGGCGTCTTGTGCCCCCATCAGACCTCAGGTATGCGTCTTATGCCCCCATCAGACCTCAGGTCAGCGTCTTGTGCCCCATCAGACCTCAGATCAGGGTCTCCCCCCCCTCAGACCTCAGATCAGCCCACCCAGCCACTTAAAAAAAGCATACTTACCTGCCCTGCCGCGCTGCCGCTGCCATCAGGTTCCGCGCTCCACTGTCTTCCCTACCGGCGCGCACTACGACCTGACGCTGCGTCAGGTTATAGTGCGCGACGGAAGGGAAGACAGTGGAGCGTGGGAGCCGAGGAGAGCGGCAGCGCGGCAGGACAGGTAGGAATTATAGTTATAAGTAGAGATGAGAGAATCATCAAAAATTTGCTTTGGTGAATAATCGACACATTTATGACAAGATTTGTACTTAACACAAATTTATTTGGTCGAATTTGTGTTAAAAAATAATCGCTGTTTAGCGAACATTACTGAACAAATTACGAACATACAGACTAAGCGTTGTTAAAAGTACGCTACTGAACTGAATGCTTAAGCATTAGCGTAAAAAGTGCGTACGAATCCTTAGAGTACTTTTGACTCGAGATTGCGTCATACGCACACAGTCCTCAGAGACAGTCCATATGAGGTAGAAAAGTAAGGTGCTCACTGTTAGCTATCCAGCTAAGTGCATAATTTACTAAACACACCATACAATAAGTGCATAATACGACACATTGCAGTACCTGAAAAAGAATACACACAATGAGCTAAAGTGCTTGAACGTTGCTGAACCTATAAAAACATTATTGCTAAAATACAGCAAAGACAATTATGCAAACATTTTAGTGCAATTTCACATTTGCAAGCATAAAAGGCTCAGATATACGAGTCTCTCCTTGTGGCTGCTTGGCATGATAAAACACTGGAACATGAATGCGTACGTTGCGTTAGCGGTCAAAATTTTAAGAACATTTAGGAATAATACGAATCTGAATAACTCCGGATTTGCTTCGGAGTAGGAAAAATTGAGGATTCAATACAAATCTACGAAGCGCCGAATAGATTCGCTCATCTCTAGTTACCAGTTTAGTAATTTGTTTTTTGTTTTTTTTTGTATTTTGACTCTTTAATCTAATAAACTTAATGATATTATGCAAAATAACCGTGGAGTTCCAGTTATGGGTCTTTAACACAGTGAAAGCCAGATATCCCTCAAAGGAAGGAAAACCAACCAAAGGGGTGTCCCCATTACAGAGATCACCAAATCCACCATATTAAGTGGCCCCTATGTCAAAATTCCGCTCTTTTGCTAGCTTTAAGGATGTGACGGGGAAGACCAGCCAGTTATCCATCCACAGACAGCTGTTTCAGGGTATTGCCCCTCATCAGTGTGGAGTAGAATTCTGGCTAAACGGGAGCAATGCCGTAATAAACTTATAATAAACAATACTATACAATAAACTTATTGATAGAATTCTAGATGTAAATCTACATGAATGACTAGGGAGCATGAGGTCTGTATAAGAAGAAGGAATGTTTAAAATGTGCTACACTGCACTTCTGTTTATATGGATTAAGACATTAGTCATGGATAATCTTTAGTAAGTAAATACAAAATTACTGTACTTTACAACCAAATGAGTGTTTTCCAGCTAGCTCTGGATTAATGTTCAGCTACAGACAGATGATAGAGCTCTTCATGTATAGTATATGGTACAAAATATTCCTGTGCAATGCAAACACAATGACATCATCCATGATTCAATGTCTATGAAACTAAGAAAAAGCTGAAAAACGGACAAAACACTTGCAAAAAAGCATCACATGAAAGATACAAAACATGTATTTCTGTAATTGTATCAAGACTACCAGGTACTTAATTAGTTTAGTCTCCTGTTTAACGGTTTTTATTAGGCTGATTTCACATCACCGTTTATTTCTGATTAGAGATGAGCGAATCATCCAAAATTCGCTTCGCCAAATGTTCGTCAAATTTTTTTTAAAAGATTCGTACTTAATACAAAGCTATTCGGTCGAAGCTACGTACAGATCATTCGTTAATCTGCTGTGTTCTGCGAACATTCGCGCACTAATAACGAACATACAGTTGATAAAGGTATGCTACTTATGTGAACACGTACGCATGAGCGTACAAATTACGTACAAATTCTCAGTGTACCATTGTCTAGCGACTGCGTAATTCGCAGGCACGCACAACGCTAGGCCGCGGCGTGCACTCCTCAGAAGCAGAGCGAAGTTTTACAAATGGAATCCAGGCGTTCTTCAACATTTAGCTTTGGAGAGCTTAAATACATGATACATGATGGACCGACAGGATTACGATGGCACACACCGACACCCGAACCAGCAGAGATCACCAGCAGGTGATTCGAGGCTTGTGGCCAACTATTACGAAGTCTACCGGTAGAAGCTGCGGCTACATGTCCTTTGGCACTGCTGGCCTGTACCACCTTATCCTTCTTTTTTTTGGAGCTCGAGTTCTGGCTGGAAGTGGAACCCCCATCAGACCTCAGATTAGCCCATCAGCCTCCATATTAGACAAATATGCCCCCAACAGACCTCAGATCAGCCCCCATATCAGCCCCCTCTATCCCTATCAGACCTCAGATCAGCCCATAAGCACCCATATTAAATGAATATGCCCCCATCAGACCTCAGATCAGCCCACCCAGCCCATAAGGATAAAATAAAAACCTCTGTTACCTGTTCTGCGCCGTGGCTCCGCTCTGGGTCCTGCGCTCCTCTGGCTTCTAAGGCCGGCGCTGCACTGTCACCTGATTGCGCGCACTACATCCTAACGCTGTACGCGGTCAGGAGAGTGCAGAGCCGGCCTGGGAAGACAGAGGAGTGCCGGACCCGGAGTGGAGCTGTGGCGCAGGACAGGTAAGAGAGGTTTTTATTTTATCCTTATGGGCTGGGTGGGCTGATCTGAGGTCTGATGGGGGTCCCGGCACTTTATACATACAAGTGAGCGCTTCCATAATGGAAGCGCTCATTTGTATTTGCTTTATAAGACGCACCACAATTTTCCCCCTACTTTTGGGGTGGGGGAGTGCATCTAATAAAGCGAAAAATACAGTTTATAAGGCCGAAAAAAGACATCTGTACATCCAGTTCGGCCTGTTATCCTGCAAGTTGATCCAGAAGAAGGCATAAAAAAAAAACCTTGTGAGGTAGAAGCCAATTTTCTTCACTTTAAGGGAAAAAATTCCTTACTGACTACAATCAGAATTACTACCTGGATCAACAACCCCTCTCTAGTAACTATAACCTGTCATATTATTACCCTCCAGAAATACATCCAGGCCCCTCTTGAACTCTTTTAGCGAAAATACATCCAGGCACCTCCTCACGCAGAGAGTTCCATAGTCTTACTGCTCTTACCATAAAGAATCCACTTCTATTTTTGTGAACAAACCTTCTTTCCTCAAGACGCAGAGGATGTTCCCTCGTCACGGTCACAGTCCTTGGGATAAAAAGATCACGGGAGAGATCTCTGTACTGACCCTGATATATTTAAACATTGTTATTAGATCTCCTCTCAGTCGTCTGTTTTCTAAAGTAAATAACCCTAATTTTGATAATCTTTCTGGGTACTGTAGTCCACCCATTCCAGTTATTACTTTAGTTGCCCTCCTCTGAACCTTCTCCAGCTCTGCTATGTCTGTCTTGTTCACAGGAGCCCAGAACTGTACACAGTACTGCATGTCTTGTCTGACTAGTGATGTGTAAAGTGGCAGGACTATGTTCTCATCATGGGCATCTATGCCTCTTTTGATGCAACCCATTATCTTATTGTCCTTGACAGCAGCTGTCTGACACTGGTTTCTATAGCTAAGTTTGCTGTTCACTAAAATTCCTAGGTCCTTTTTCATGTCAGTGTTACTAGTGTTTTACCATTTAGTATGTACTGGTGATTTGCATTATTCCTTCCTATGCGCATAACCTTACATTTGTCATTGTTAAACCTCATTTGCCACATCTCTGCCCAAGCCTCCAATCTATCCAGGTCCATCTGTAGCATTGTAATGTCCTCTTCTGTGTTATTTACTTTACACAGTTTAGTGTCACCTGCAAAAATTGATATTTTACTGTGCAAACATTCTACAAGATCATTCATAAATATACAGTACAGACCAAAAGTTTGGACACACCTTTTCATTCAAAGAGTTTTCTGTATTTTCATGACTATGAAAATTGTAGATTCACACTGAAGGCATC